>CAJQTV010000162.1:0-260642 GCA_907163055.1 Formica aquilonia x Formica polyctena | reverse complement strand
AGTGGTTTATTTATAAAATATTATTCATATTTAAAAGACTTGTAGACAATTGTCCGCGGGAACGTGCTACCTTTGTTTTCTTATCAAGAGTTGAGAGTAAGCGTTCTTCGTAAGTGATTCATCCCCTACTCTAAAATGTTCGAGACAATGTCTGCCCTGTCGTGGCTGTCACAACGTTTCGAGCAGCGAATAAAGAACACCGTGTGACGAGAAGTTTTTAAGTTTTGTAAAGAGAAGTGTTAAACTATTTAAACATGTCTGAAAATTGTACCTGCACATACATATATTTTATGCTGCCGCATTATCGGGTAAGTAGAATGTTCAATGTTTCTGTTATATATTTTGTCTATTTGTGGTATTAATTAATAATATATTTCAGCTTATTGAGGAAATTCGGTTTCTGAATATCCAGGACCGGCGATACACGCGGTGGTTGCGGCGCAATATGCGGTGGGAGCATGAAAACATTTGGGGTGACACGCAAGAGGCTCGCGAGTACGAGGAGTCGCACGAGTGGGCTTTCGAGGATATTTTCAATCTTCGAAAATTATTCGGCCTCGAGCCATATGATGAGATTGAAGTATGGTGAATATTGTAAGTATCATTTTTAAAATTTCATAATATTTAAATTAATATACTAACATAATTTGATTTCTTTGTTTGTTTGTTTCAGATGGAGCGTCACCATTAAATTATATTATATTTCTATTATCATTAATATTTTTATTATTTTTTTTACACACACACACACACACAATTATATTATATACACAATTTTTAAATAAATATTATTTTATTATATTTAAAAAAAAATGTTGATTATTTCTGCGCCTCTTTCTCCCACGTCCATGCATGCCTCGCGCTGTCTCTCTCTTTCTCCCACATGCATGCGAACGTCATCCTTTTCCCACGCCAATGCGGACGTAATCCTTTTCTTACACGTGTGCATGCCTCGCGCTATCTCTCTCACACCGCCTTGCGAACGCCGTATCATCCGCGTGCATCCTTCGCGCTATCTCTCTCTCTTTCTCCCAAGTGCATGCTTCGCGCTATCCCTCTCCCAAGTGCATGCCTCGCGTCATCTCTCTCCAACGTGCATGCCTCGCGCCATCTCTCTCCAACGTGCATGCAAACGCTATCCTTGTCTTACGCTCATATGGACGCCTCGCGTTATCCTTCTCCAACGCCTCTCCGCGGACCCCTCGCCTACCGGTTAGGTTAGCGGGTCCCTCGCCTATCGGTTAGGACGCGGTCCCTCTCCCCCTCTCCGCGGACCCCTCGCCTACCGGTTAGGTTAGCGGGTCCCTCGCCTATCGGTTAGGACGCGGTCCCCCTCCCCCCTCTCCGCGGACCCCTCGCCCATCGGTTAGGACGCGGTCCCCCTCCTCCCTCTCCGCGGACCCCTCGCCAATCGGTTAGGACGCGATTCCCCCGCGTGACGTCATACCCCCCGCGCCGGTTTCCCCTTGCCCCTCACCCCCCCTCAGAGAACCTGGGTTAGAACCCGCATAGCTATACTACTCAGGATGGAGTTTTGTTTAAGAAGTGGGAGGCTCCAAGTTTGAAATCTAGTGTTTTGCAGATTATTGTGCCTAGGAAGGGCATTGATCAGATATTGGAGATGGCTCACGATTCCGCATCTGGAGGGCATTTTGGAATTAATAAAACGTTGGAGAAAATCCGAAAACGTTTTTATTGGGCAACATGCAAGCATGATGTAGAAGATTGGTGTTGTTCTTGTAAGGTTTGTATAGCGAAGAAGGGTCCATTTGAAAAAGGGAAATCTCCGTCACAGATCTACAATGTAGGAGCTCCATTTGATAGAGTTCAAATGGATGTGCTTGGTCCTCTTCCTGTT
The DNA here is from genome assembly GCA_907163055.1 of Formica aquilonia x Formica polyctena. Classification (NCBI taxonomy): domain Eukaryota; kingdom Metazoa; phylum Arthropoda; class Insecta; order Hymenoptera; family Formicidae; genus Formica; species Formica aquilonia x Formica polyctena. The sequence goes on along the minus strand of CAJQTV010000162.1, from coordinate 258,784 downwards.
ACTTCGGCAGGGAATCGATATTTGTTGGTTGTGATCGATTGTTTTACAAAATGGGTCGAGGCTCTTTCGTTAAAGAATATTAGAGCCAATACCGTAGCAGAAGCTTTTGTGAATCAGGTTGTTTCTCGTCATGGTGTTCCTCTGGAAGTCCATACTGATCAGGGGAAGAATTTTGAGTCTAAAGTTTTTCGAGAGGTGACGCGTTTGCTAGGAGTAAAGAAAACCAGAACAACTGCATTGCATCCTCAATCGGATGGGCAGGTTGAACGTCATCACCAAACGATTCTGAATTACTTGACGAAATTTATTTCGGAAAATCAAACAAATTGGGATAATTGGATTCCAATGTACGTATTAGCTTATCATTCGTCAAGACATGAAGCTACCGGTGTCTCTCCAGCAGAATTATATTTTGCTCAGGATTTAAGGTTACCTTTGGATTTGTTGCGAGGAAGTCCTCCGGAGCAAGAGAAAGAGATTTCAATTGGTAGTTATGTGAGGAGGTTAAGGGAGAAATTGGAAGATGTTCATAAGTATACTCGACAACGGTTAGAAATTAAATCACTTCGATCAAAGGCGCGATATGATCAAAGGGCTCGTCAAGTTTATTTTGATATAGGTCAGAACGTCTGGTTCTCTAATCCTCGAAGGATTAAAGGGAGGGCTCCCAAGTTACAAAGTAATTGGGAAGGCCCCTATAGAATAGTGAAAAAACTTGGTGATGTAGTTTTCGCTATTAGAAAATCGAATAGACATAAAAGTAAAGTTGTTCATGCTGATAGATTAGCCCCATTCTATGAAAGACAAATTTTTAATTAGGGAAGTTTATTGTAACCCGATGTAATATAATGTTTAAGACATTAATTATAATATTTGTTTTGTTAATAAGCGTATTATTTGGTTTTATGTTTGTTGTGTTCAGCGGGAGCTGTTCAGGATAGACTTCGCGGAAAGTTACGAGATAAAAGGATTGGGACTATTGGAGCGATTGTCGAACTGTGAGGAAAGAAGACTGTCTCGCCCACGGTTTTTGATCCGTGGTTTTCCCGTGCGGACGAAGAGCAAATGCCGAGACAGGGACTTGAGGAATCTTCATTTGAAGATGTTGGGTCCACGGTAGATACCCCCCTCTTGACCGAAGATTCCCGAGATGCAACAACGTTGAGGAAAAGAGATTTCCGGAAAATTGGCAGAATACGAGGGATACCAGAGCGCAAAATCGAAGACTGCATTGACGGTCGATTGGATTCAATGGCGTTTCGCTCGGTAACTTGGGCAGGAGTCCAAGGTAGAGCAGGAAGATTCGTCAGAATCCTGGAATCGGCGTGAAGACGTGCTGGTGATTGATTGGATTCAATAGAATGAATTGCTCGGTAATCTGGACAGGAGTCTGGGGTAGAGCAAGGAGATTCATTAGGAATCCTGGAGTCAATATGCACCGGATAAGTCTCTTCATTATTGATTGTCGGGACGACAATTTTGAAGAGGGAGGGCAGTGTTGCGTCCCTGGATTTCATCCTTGTATCTGAAGTATGCCGTCTCCGAGAGATCGTATCCAAGCGCGTTGCCTGGGGTTTGTTGAACAACAACGGGAGACATTTTTGGAAGAGAGCCGCCATCTTGAGTCTCGCGACGGATGTCATTCCGTGCAGACGTATTAGCCGATTACGACATTATAATTATTATTTGTTCTGAGTTCTGTGTTTGGTTGAGTTCCATTATTAAAGTTCCTTTAGTTTCTTTCTAATAAAGTGTATTCTTTATTTACGGCGTGGTGCGCGAGTGACGGTTGTGTTTCGCGTGTTCGAGATTTATCGAGATAGCCCGCGGACGCAACAATAAAATATTCCGAGAGAGAAAAATAACAAAGACGGGATACGCGAAGGTACGAAATATTCGCGAAGAGACGCGCGAATTTTTTCAGGTATTTTTACATCGTAAAAAATCGTGGTAATTTCCAAGCTGTTCTATTTTTAATAAGTCTCGAGCCAGTTTTGACAAGTTGCTCAACTATATTAAAATAAACTAATTAAAATAAACTATATTAAACTTAAACTATATTAAAATAAACTATATTACAATAAACTGTATTAAAATTGTAATAAGCCGCTTTCGCGAGGCGGGCGACGGATAACTCGGTCGGGATCCTGGGTTCGGGAAAGCGGTATCGAGACACGAATGCGATTTGATGTTTGGTAAAATGTAATTTATTGCGTGTAAATGTGTGGTGGTACAGCGTAAGTGTGTGTATAGGTGTACGAGGTGTGTGAGTGTATGTGCGCGCGAGACGAGTGACGAGTGCGAGAACGGATAATGTATGTGTGTGAGCGCGTATAAAGTATAGATGCGAGTATGTACAATGTGTGCGGTTACGCAATGTATGCGTGCGAGTACGTATAATGTCGGTATGCGAGTACGCGATGTATGCGTGCGGGTACGTATAATGTCGGTGTGCGAGTACGGATAATGTATAGATGCGCGGATGTATAATGTATGTGTGCGGTTACGCAATGTGTGCGTGCGAGTACGTATAAGGTCGGTGCGCGAGTATGTCTAAAGTCGGAGAGTGCATACAATGCACCGCGATCGTGCGCAGCGCGGTTCGCGTTTTCGGGTGTTCGGTCGCGTATCGATTATTAATCGCGCAGCGTAAATCCGGCAGGAGCCGTTAGCTGTCGGGTGGTCCTTTGCGGCCGCGTCGGTGGGCGGTCCTTCGACGCGGGTATCGATTCCGGCTGTCGATCGGAGTCGCGGTAGGGCGCAGGTCGGCCCTCGGCGCGGGACTTAGCGCTCCCGTATTAATGGCGCGTCGGTCTTAATTATGGCGGCTAACAGTCGGTCCGTCAAGTTGTCTCACGGTCGGATTTTATCTTCGCGTATCGGGATCGCGGATGCGGATTTCGGGAAGCGTCGGCCGACGAGAACTCCCGTCTGTGGCAGGGAACTCCCTTGCCACGAGAATGTTGCCGATGCCTAAGGTGGACGGAAAGCTAGCGAGGGGCCGAGAACTCCCGGCGGGGTCGAGTACGCCCGATCCCGTGTACCTCTTGATTCGTTCGGAAAGGATCGCTCTCAGAGATGCCGTAAACTTCCGGCGGAGGCTGGGTACTCCCAACCCCGTGGTTCTTTCTCTGGTGAGCGGTTCAGGATCTCGGAATTAGCTCAGGCGTCTTACAGGTGCTGGCGGATCGGAGGATCTGGTCTCGATAATTAGAAACGCGCTCTATTTATACTAATTCTCCGGCGCGCGCGTCTGCGTAATTCGCGTATTGTTCTAACGGTAATATCTCGAAGCGGCGCGCGCGGCTCGGGTATTTTCGGTACAGGTCTGGTCGGTTACCCGAGCGCGTCGTCGATTCGAAATGTTTACGCGCGCCTAACGGCGGTTTAATAAAGGCGTGTTTCTGTTATCGTTTAAAAATGGGCGCTCGGCGCCTCCGCATTTGCCCGACCGGTGTTCGTCGGGCGGCGGACTTCCGGCGGATCGGCGGCCGGGTAACGGTGCATTACCGGAGGGGGATGCATCGTTACAAAATAAACTATATTAAAATAAACTATATTAAACGCAAATAATATTCATTACATTCTCGATATACGACGTTTTCCTCGCTCCTTATAGCGGTATCTATAATGCCCCCACGGTAAAGTATCCGTAGTTCCGGATATCACGTATTTATCGTCGTGTGGACTGAGCGCGACCTTCAATACCGACACCGTATACACCTCGTGTAACTTAGATCTTATGCAAGACTGTTCGCGCCTCATCTCGATCCTTCGTCGAAGACAGCGCGCGTAATCTTCGAACGTTATCGTTCTCGCGACGATGCCGCTCTTAACACCCTTATTTCTTTTCGTATCGTCTCTACCGTTGTCTCGTAGCGCGTATATCTTAGCTCTGAGCCCGACGAATTCCGTCATAATCGCGCCGGCGTTCTCGTCCTTCATCGCACCAGGTATTTTCTTATTAGCGAGAGGCATACCGTACGCATTGTCCACCGCGTAATCGCTCGTATCGAATCTGTCGATGTCGCGCTTCATATCCTCGTACACATCCTCGCATGTATCGGTGTACATTATTTTACATTTATCTCGATACAACGGTTGCATATACTCGTAGTGAAATTCGTACAAACGAATCTTAGACACATCGAGAATACACATACCCACGTAAACTGATTTGTTGAACTTAATCTCGAGTTTGCGTAATTCCACGGCTACGAGATTCTCCGCGAAGACGTTTCTGCTATGAAAGTTCGGCTTCGCTATCATCGCCTCCGCGCCGTATCGCCCGTCCCATCGAGTCATGAGTCGGACATCCGAGTGATTGCGCACATTCTCCATAGTCTTACTGAACACGGCGTTATTCATCAATTTGTAAAGATCTTTCTCGAACTCGTTTTTCGCGTTAATTCGTAGTCGCGTATTCAATTCGATGTATCCGCGTAGCCATGGGGATTGCGCGAATTGTAATATTCTGTGTATCCTCGTAACGCGTAATCCGTGTCGAACGCATTGCTGCAAATTGCGATAATACGTTACGTAACGACTCTTATCGCACAGCGTGGCGAGAAGTTTCTCGTCACGTTTTCCGGGCGGCTTATCGCGCGTCGGTCAGAATGGCTAGACCGCGTGAGAATCGTGAAGGTTGGACGGATACGCAAGGTCGACCTCTAGAATGTTACCGATAGGCGAGTTCGATGTCACGGACATTAAATCGATGCTCGTGACATCGTCGACCCATCGAAAATCTTCATAATGTAACGATTGACACATCGCCTATCCGTATAAATTATTTATATCGAAATACATGAGATAAGACGACGGTTCCGAAGGATCGTAAGTCTGTAAATACTTGTTTTTAGCTCGCGCGTATCTATTGGAACATTGACTTAGCCCGCCGCGTATCCCGCGTTCCACGAACATTACCATATCGATGTCGGTTAATAACTCGAATCGAATACCCGTGTGCTTTAACATAGCGTCCCACGTATATCCAGGTAACGTGTAATAGTACGCGGGATCTAAATTATAACTTCTCATACACGCGTCGCAAAAATTTTCGAAGACATCGGCCAATAAAAGAACGTCGGTTTTTAAATACAAATCGCTATAGTCGCCCAACGTCTCGACGCGAAACCGCTACCAGGCTCTTATCGCGCGCGCGTAATCGCTCTCGGATATCGCGTCACCGGTCAGCGAACCATGCAAAGCCTCGCGCGGCGATAGACGAGTCTCCAGTAATTTATCGACGTCGTCGACGTACTCACGACGTACTCACGACGTACTCACGACGTACAAACACGCCTTTTCGCGCGAGAAGTTCCAAATCAGCGTCGTCGAAATCGGAAAATTCCGAACGCGCGATCCTCAGCTCGCTCTTGTCGAGATACGATGCCAATTTTTCGAGACTCGCTTAAAAACTTGAAGGAATCCACGAAGCGCAATTTCAGGCGTCTCCCGAAACGTCCCTCGTTTGACGCATCCTCGACATTCTTCGTGAAAGAGATATACATTTCCTTCGTTAGCGGCAACAAATCGACGCTGCCAAGAAAGGCGTTAGCCACATCTTTAATGATGAAATGCGCGTCGTAGCCCGATAAATTTTGAAAGAATACGGGAATTACGTAAGTCTCTTTATAATTTAAATTACAATTCGAATGCGCCGGACCACTATACCGTCCGGTTAGATGACAGTGATAGCGCACGCGAACGTCTTCCGATTCGAACGGTTTCTCGCATACGTGACAGTGCGTCGCGCTCATGAATCTCTCCCATTCGTCCGGTGTAAGATCCGTCATAGGCGCATCGGTGTCGAGAATAGTCTTCGCGCGAAGCGCTAGATCGTACAGTTCTTTAACGAACCACGATACGCAATCTTCGCCCCAATAGGCTTTGTAAGTCGAGCCAGCATCGTCGAATGCGCATCGCGCGTATTATCCAGCGCTATAGACTTTGTGATGCTGAACGATAGATGTGTTCGGTGTTCTCTTCTCCTCTTTCCTCTCCAGCACGCATTCGACATCGGCGTACACCACGAACGGAAGAGTCTCTTTTCTACAGTAATTGCGAAATTCTAACCATTTGTCGTCTTCAGTAGAATGGACTATAGCGCAATCGTTCATCCTTCCACAGTCCGCGCTGTGAGCCGATAATTTATCGCTCGTTCGAAAATAATGCATGCATCTGCGACATAAAACACATTTTTAAATCGCGTATATTATCCACATTACGCGACAAATTTTTTTAATTCGTACTCACCGATCGCATATATGCGCTTTATGTTGCCTATTGTTCAGTTGCGAGCCGATAAGTCGGGACAAATTTTTAATCCATGCGAAAAGCGCCGTATTATCTCGTTGCGTCGTATCGCTCAGATACAGCAGATTAATGTATGTGTTCTTCTTATTACCGGTGAGACGCAAAGGAACGATACGGCAGCTACCTTTCTCGTTCTTCTTATCCCGAACGGTATACACGTTAATGGATGTGTCATGAATACGCTCGAATCTAATAATTCCATTTAAACTCATGGAAAACTCGATACCCTCCAGATTCAGCACCGTCGAGTAGTGAGGATACCGCGAGCTTCTTTCCGTGTTTCTCGACCGGATATAAAGCGGCGACTACCGCCCTCGCGAAACACGCGTTATCCGCAGATCGCACGTTAACCACCGCTTTCTTCAACGCGATCTCTCGCGGTATCTCGACGCGGCATCCAGCGTGCATAGGATTATATTTATTCACGTTCACCGTTAAATTTAGTATTTGCGATAACGCCCATCTGCTATCACGCTCTTGAAACTCCTCCAGCGAAGCTAAAGTAGCGTCGACCACACGCTTCCCGTACCACTCTTGCAAATCGGAAAGAGGTAGAAGCGGATAATTCTTCGTGGCGATAGTCTTAACATCAATCTTGTCGCCTGAGACGAACTCGCCGATGAACACGGTATTGACCTTGACACTGTTATATTCATCTATAGCATCGCGTACTCAATCGAGAAGGTATCTCTAGCGTCCTCGAGAAATCGCTAAGGTTCGATATAATCGAAGTTGATAACCGCGCCGGTTAAAATGCGTCTAGGGAAAGCTGTCTCCATCTCGAACCACGAGAATCCCACGCGCCTCTCTACGCCGCCTCCCACGCGTTCGAAACGCCGACGCAGATCGTCTTTCGCGCCCGTCAATCGAACGGTTCCAGCGATCAGAGAATTAATCGCTCCGGTTGATCTCCCCCGGCGCCCACCTCGACACCCCACCCGCAGAAACTCGAGACACTCGTCGCACCGTCTCGCCCACGCGGGATACGCATCCACCGTCGCGACGTCCCGCGCGCTATTAAGAAAATCGCGCTCCTCCATCGTTTCTCGATTCATCACTCGTCGTTTAACGAAAGCCTAGATCTTTTATTGATAAACCACGTCTCTTCCTCGTCGTAACCCTCGATGTAGAACAAAGCTCTCGTCGCGCAGCTACCGCACCAATTATTTGACACGTCGAAAACTTCGTCGATAAGATCGCAGGCGGGCACTCTCTCGCTATACACCTATTTTTTCATATGCGACGATACGCTTCTTACGAAGCTCGATCTATGCGCGCATTCCATGCAATATCTCACGTCCTCCTCGAAATAATTTCCGTTCTCGAATCGGCAACCGAACGTGTAGAAGCAATGCACGACGTGATTCATCTCCCACGAAGATCTCGGAACTCCGTATCGCCGTTTTCAATTGCGATAAAGCAGATAGCCATCGGCACCGACATTCGAGAAAGGCTCGTCGAATCGCGCCTCGCTTGCCTCTAGCACGAACTCTTCCGCGAAGCCGATCTTTTCTCTACAGTACAGACAGTTCTCTATATAACATTCGCGTAGTTCCTTCTTGAAACAATTCGGTATTTCCAAATTCTGTATATCCTCGATACTTCTAATTCGAATATTCACCACTTTCCCGGCTAATCTCGATAAAGCGCTCGGTACGCGTTTCATCGCGCCGCGAATATTCTCGAACGTACTAATATCTCGAGATCGTCGCGGCATCCTTTTATAACGGAAAAAATAGCGAGGACGCGCCCCGATTAACCGAGCCGGATACTCGCTCTCAGACGCATCTCGTCACCGGACGCGCGTCGTCGCCGGGAAACGAAAAAAAACTCGCCCCGAAACGCGATAAGCGCACTCATATCACCGGAAAACGAAGAAAAATCGCCCCGAAACGCAATAAGCGCGCTCGTATCTCCGCTAACCGTTCCACTCTCCGTTCGACTGCCCTCCGATGATCCTCCGTCTCCCTCGACGCCGGATACCCGACGTCCGCTCGCGGATCGCGCGCTAGAAGCGACGCGCGTCCCTTAAGAATCGCGATAGCGGATCGCGCGCTAGAAGCGGCGCGAGAGATCGCCGTCGCCCCCCTAAAGAACGAGTCGCGTCAAGGTCGAGTCGCGCCAAGGTCGAGTCGCGCCGGGAGAAACGCTTCGCGCGAACGGATATAGAAGAGGGTTTAATAACTTAGCCTCGCCGTAGAACGGTCAGTCGCCGCGGATACGTCGAGCGCGTCGATCGCTCTTCCTCGCGAGTGAAAATAATTGTGTAGGCCGTACCTAATCCACGGCTCCATGAGTGCGAGAGAGGGGTACCCTTGGAGAACGAGGGACAGCGAACACTTTGTTAGCAACCGCGGGGTGGAGTTTGGGCCGGGAGGAGCCGGGGGGAAGAATCAGGAGGTACGTAGGGTGAGGAGGAAGCGTGGCCCCGATCGAGCCGAGCGCCATCTCTTGAGCACTCTCGGCGCCACGCTTCCCTTTCGCCCTACGTACCCCCTCCTTCCTCTCTTCCGGCTCCCCCCGGCCCGAACTCCTCCCCGCAATTGCCAACAAGTGTACGCTATCTCTTTTTCTCTAATGGGTACCTCTCTTTCGCACTCATGAAGCCGTGGATTAGATACGGCCTAGATCACCTACTGGCGATATTATGTTGAAATACGGGATAAATATTTGCGCTTCGGCATAGCTGATTGAATGTATGTTTTATAATGTTTAACATTCAATTATGTAAATATGTACTATATGCCAATAAAAACTTTTTAGTAAAAATTACAGATTATAGATTTACCTTGCCTTATTTCCTGAGTAGCTCTTGTTCAATAGTATTGTTCAATATGCTCACCGCTGAATTAATAATTCTGCTTATTAATCGCAATACGTGCGTCCAACACAGTCCACAGCTCGGGAGAAAAAACCCGGAGCGCATGATAGGCTTCAACAATGTCCTAGTTACTATAATAACGGATGTTAAAGCTCGTCGTTACTCGCTCCGGGTCTTCTCTTCCGAGCTGTGGACTGTGTTAGACGCACGGTAAATATAATTAACTAATAAATATATAATATTCATTTTTAATAAAAAATTATATACACTTATAGGCAATAATTAAGAAAGGAAATAATTCGTTTAGAAATTATTGGATATATTTTATTTATTCATTTATCTGTCTGCGTAAATATTGTATTAAAAACAATTAAAAAATATATTTTTGATTTTACAAAATACAAACAATTATATAATATGAATAATTCAGTTATCTCTAATCGTTTAGTTGTCGATGCGACCTTCGAGCGTTGTCAACAGTCCTAACTTGAAAGCTTTGAAAAACTCCCAGGTCCACGCAAACAATATTTTGCAAGTATCATCCGATATGGCCTTATATGGTAATATCGGACTTCTCGGTGGCCCCCCTCGCGGGGCAGCCAAAATTCCTGTGCGCGGTCGAGTCGAGTTTTGAACATTAAGCAGATCAAGTGTGCGAATATTAGTGAGAATTAAAAGCGATTGTTAGAAGACGAGATTACGGTATGAAATAGTAAGGACAAGACGAAAGCGAACGATTAAGACAATTTTCATTTTGTATAGTGCGAGTGAGCGCGTGTGTGTAAATGCATAAGAAACTAAAGGGTGCATCGGAGGGCCCCTTGCACGAGCCAGAATCTAACGAAGTATCCTACTATCAGCAACTCCACCCGATGCGTTAGCAATCGGAGAGACGATAACATTCCTGGTCCTTCGAGCCAGAACCTGTCGGTAGGGCTTGGACACTGAGGTAAGTGACGATCGGTAGTTACTTCGCCTAGTACATCGTGAAGACGCGAGTGATTGCATTCACCAAGGATGGTGCAAGGACATCCACGCATTCAGAGCTGTGGATTGCATAAGCCACTTGTGCCTCGCGTTCCACGCACGTCTCGAGCCCCGGTCGCTCGCGCACGTCTTGCACTGAGTCAGCATGCACGGTCGTCAACAGCTGATCGCGCTATCCGTCGGACAACGCATCGCTCCTTGTAGTACACATGCGGATCTCCGGGATTTCTATGGACGTCGCGATTAAGAAGCAGATGATCACAGCCGGATACGTTGAACGGTTCTGGGAGAATCTCTGCAAGATAGGGAAGGAGAAGATGACGAAACTCTATCTCAACACCCGCCTCGAATTATTGGAGTCATATTGGAGTCCTATTTTTGGAAGCGCACGATGTCATTCTGTCGTTCGAAAAGATAGAGACATCTGACTACTTGAAACAGGATGTCTACGTCACGACAGAAGGCAACTCGCCGCAAAGTCTCGCATCCTCAGTTTCCTCTCAGCGATGAAGGGCTCCGAGTAGATACCTTGGAGATATCTTACTATTAGCAACTCCACCAGACGCGTTAGCCATCGAAGAGACAATAACTAGTTTTAATTTAAAAGTAGAATTTTCTTTGTTTAATAAATTGGTATTATATATTATGGATAGCATAAAATATTTTAACATGAAAAAAAACTTTATATAAATTAAAAATAGAATATATAATATTACAAATTTTTAAGTGTACTCTCTAAACATTAGCTGAGAATTTTAAATAACACTTAAATAAACATTAGATTTGTTTTGTTAGAAACATACCCACACGGAATATATGACATTCAATGAAAGTCCATATAACTTCTATAGCTCCATGCGACATCTATCTCCACATTGGATATTGTATAGATTTCTAATAGAAATCCATATTATCTCCACGGTAGATGTCGTCTATAAATCCATCATGGATGTTCATTAGATATTTGTTATGGATGTATGATAGATTTATACACATATGTTTCTAACAAAACAAAATTTAATTTTTATTTAAGTATTATTTAAACTTCACAGCTAATCTTTTGAGAGTATACTTAAAAATTTGTAATATTATATATTTTAATTTTTATTTATACAATTAACATAATTTCAACACAAGATAAAGAATTTTCTTTAATGTCAAAATTTTTTACACAGTCCATAATATATAATACCATCAATTTATTATTAAACAAAGAAATTCTTAGTTTATAGATTAAAATTAGAGATAACTGAATTACTCATATTGCATCCCTCATAGCACATCAAAATCCCAATAAAGTTACACAAATTACCTTAAATGGTAATATTCTATGGAGATTAATAAATCTGCCATTAACCTCTCAGCGACATGAAAATGTTTGTCCAAACTCATTCCATTAACATTCCAAAGCCCGTAACGTTGTATTAATATTCATACAACAAGCCAGAAATAGCCTAATATTATTTTTAACAAGTGTTCGGGAGTCGATCTCGACGAGATCGCCCGAATCTTGAGAAACGCTCAGAGATGAGCGAGAAGCGGTGTGTAACGCGAATCCGTAGATCCGCTGGAGGATAAGGAGAGTTCAGAAATTACTCGAGTGCAGATTGTTTTAACTATTCGTTTTATTGAGAATAATAGGAGCGAGCGACGGCACGTATTCCGCGACTCCGACGGAAATCTTCAAAATGTCCTGTTGATGACTGCCTTTTTTCGCGGTTCGGAAATCTTGATTAAGAGCTTCTCGCGAGAACGTATATCTTGCACGCGGACGCCGGATGTTGCTTGGCGCGAGGCAGAGGACATTCGCGGAACGGTTAACGCGCGTCGACTCTCGGACTCCACACTCTTAACAATCACAAACTCAATAAGTATAGAGCAGGTAGTAATACAGACAATGAGGCGTCTTTCGCACTGAGTTCGATGCTCGATCGTATACTAGAATGTCGGTTGAGAATTTACAACGAGAATGACGAAAGCGCATACGACACGAGCGAATTAAACAACAAAAGCGCGAATGGTATCACCGCGACACTACACAAGCGAGAATGCGACACGAGATAATATCATACGAGAAATTATGATACAAGAAATTATGATCGATTGCTATCGACCAGCTCGAATCGTCGTCAGCGGCAGACTGAATAACGACGGAAAGGAGTCGCGGTCGACCGATTTCCATAATAGGATATTTTCGGCACCGAACGTTCGAGAATCTAGGTGTTTGTCACACTTTTTCTTTGTTATGATCACGCGATCACGTGCCGATCGGCTGATCGCGACGATGTTTATTCTCGCTCGTTTTTTTATTGCGGCTCTTACCGTTCAGATTTGTCGGTTGAATTTACCGTTTAAATTTATCGATTAAATTCAACGTTTCAATCTTGAACATACCGCCCGCCTTGGAACGATAGTTCCGAAATAATTGATACGACAGTAGCATTGAACGACAAGAGCGCACGCCACAATTAACGATATAAGGAAGAGCGACTTTTTTTTTCGATATGATTTAACACTGTGGATCTGCCGCCCGCCTTGGCGGAATGACGCTCGCCTCTTGACAATTTTGTGTTTAAGTCTAATGAATTAAAATAAATGAAACGCAACGCATCGAAGGTGCCTAATTGCTCGTCGCCTCACTATTGATAGGTAAAACGCATAATTTTACGATCGGTCTTTTGAATTCCGAGGTGACTGTCTTGACGGTGACGACCCGTACGAAGCCGTCGGAACCGGGATGACATTGCGTCACTCGGCCCAGTTCCCACTTACAGGGAGGTAACATATGATTACGCAGGAGGACGAGTTGCCCGGTATCAATCGGCGGTTCTACCTTTCGCCATTTTGCTCGTTGTTGTAACGTATTGACATAGTCGTTACTCCATAATTTCCAAAACCGCTCAGTAACGTGTCGGACGAGTTGCCATCTCGACAAGCGATTCTCGTTAATATTGAGCAAGGATGGTTCCGGGTTTACAGTAAGCGCGGATCCGATCAAAAAGTGACCGGGGGTGAGACACTCGTAGTCCTCAAGCGTATCGGAGAGGGGCGCTATCGGTCTTGAATTAAGACATGCTTCGATTCTAGATAATAAAGTCGAGAATTCTTCGTATGTTAGCATATGATTTCCTAACACGCGGCGCAGATGAGTTTTTACGCTACGGACGCCCGCCTCCCACAACCCGCCGAAATGCGGAGCAGACGGGGGAATAAAATTCCATGTCACGTTATCGGAGGCGGTCAGGTTCAAGAAATTCGTACTGCTGACCGGTACGCGACAATCAGTTCTCGGTCCGCCCTGACGAATGTTGTCCCGTTATCCGAATACATAGATTGTGGTAGACCGCGGCGAGCGCAAAATCGAGAGTAAGCATTTAAGAAAGCTTGAGTGGAGTAGTCGCTTACTAACTCCAAATGTATTGCTTTTGTCGCAAGGCAGATAAAGAGCGCGATGTATGCTTTACGCGACGTAATTCCTCGTCCAGCGGAGGCCCGAATTTGCACGGGTCCTGCGTAATCGAGGCCGCAATGCAAAAAACATCGGACTGCCGCTGTCACGCGATGTTCGGGAAAATCTCCCATGATTTGTGTGGGAATCGCGGCGCGTTCGCAAGTACACACAACACATTTGTGAATTACAGATTTGACGATATTACGAGCGCGAATTATCCAAAAATCGCGGCGCAGAACATTTAGCGTGAGTTGCGGGTGGCATGTAACGCTCGTAAATGAGTTTGATTCACGATAAATGTGACTAACGGGTGTGACGCAAGAAGGATCGGATGTCGAACGGACAAAGGCAAAGGAGCTTTATTAAGCCGTCCCCCTACGCGCACAATCCCGTCCCGGTCAAGGAACGGTCGAAGAGAGAGAAGGGAGCTTCTCGGCGAGAGGCTCTGATTTCTTGACAGCGCGTTTATTTCCGTCGGAAATAAGTCGGCTTGAATTTTCTTAATCCAGAAAGTTCTGGCATTGTTACAGTCGTATGCAGAAAGCGCAATATTTTGTGATGCCGGATAATGAGATGACAAAGGCGACAATGAGCTTGTGTCACGACAACATCGATTACTCCGACAGTTATTTACGAATTTATTGATATACGCTGTGACGCGAATTAGCTTTGGCCACGACGAATATTTAGAAGCGAGATCCCATTTAAAGAGCGGTTGAGAGCATTGTAGCGAACTAACCTTTTCTTCGAGAGGCGCTTCCTCAGGGAGACGCTCATTGTTACACGGCCATTTATCGGAATCGAAAAGCAGCCATGGACGTCCATGCCACCATAGCTCGCGATTGATAACTTCATCGCCAAATATTCCGCGCGAAGCGCAATCCGCGGGGTTGTCCTCCGTTGGCACATGCCGCCATTCGACGTCTGGAAGACGAGTCTGAATGTCATTAACGCGATTGGCGACAAAAGTCTTCCATCGCGAAGGAGGTTGACTTACCCACATGAGCATGATCGTGGAATCTGTCTAGCAATGGCACGGAATATCCTTGTAACCGTTCGATCCGCGAACGAACTCGACAAGTCGTGCGAGTAATAATGCTGCGGATAATTCGAGTCGTGGTATGCTCATAGATTTTAATGGCGCGACCTTTGATTTACCGACGAGCAAAGTTGTCGTGATTTGACCTGATGACGAAATGATTTTGACATAAATACATGCGGCATATGCATGTATAGATGCGTCCGCAAATCCGTGGATTTCGGCGTGACTTGTATCCGATCCGCGACCGATCCAGCGTATTATTCACAAATTACTGAGATGTGAGAGCCGAGAATAGATTTCTCTCCACTTTACGATATGTAGCTCGGAAATCGCGTCATCCCAACCGCTTTTAAGTCGCCAGAGTTGCTGCATAAATATTTTTGCGGTAATCGTGACCGGAGTGACCCACCCAAGCGGATCGTAGAATTTTGCGATCGCGGACAAGATCGTACGCTTTGTTTCCGGGGCGTTATCAGCCAGCGACATGCGAAACTCGAAAATATCGTTTGCCCGATTCCACCCGATTCCGAGGATTTTGATTTGTTCGTCTTCAACCAGAGATTTGTTCGTGGCTAGACCGTGATCTGCGATTTCGATGTCCTCGAGAAGAGAGGGCGAGTTGCTCGCCCATTTCCGTAATACGAATCCGCCGCGCTTTAACATAGAGTTTAATTGAGTGGCATCCGTTTGACCACGTTAATATTGACACGTTGAGATTGACCACGTTGCGATTGACCACGGTCCCGATTGACCACGGTCCCGATTGACCACGGTCCCGATTGACCACGGTCCCGATTGACCACGGTCCCGATTGACCACGGTCCCGATTGACCACGGTCCCGATTGACCACGGTCCCGATTGACCACGGTCCCGATTGACCACGGTCCCGATTGACCACGGTCCCGATTGAAAAACCATGTAACACACACACACACACACATGCGAGAAGTGATGATATGAGCAATTTTTCCGCGCGAAGCCTTGAACTTCCGATTTCAATCGGAGGACCCTTCCTGAACGGTAGCCGCACGACATACCGTCCGTCAAACTCGCGAGAATGCGTTAAGCGAAAATGCTTTTCACACTGCTGTTCTGGCGGTGTGAGATGAGTTTGTCGTGGGAGTTCTTCGACTTCCCAGAAGCGACGAAGTTCCCCTTCGAGAGAAGGAGAGCCGACGATATGATGAGTCGAAACGCGACTGAGAGCGCAGTTTCCGGAGAGAATTGTCGGCGACGAGGAATTATTCGTCGTTGATGACGTGATAGGTCCCGAAATTATCCATCCGAGGACGGAATTCTGAGCGATGGGTTGTCTAACGTCTCCTTTGCGAACACCGTCGAGAATTATATCGTTGTAGAGGTCCGCTCCGATAATGATATTGATAGGATCGGGACTCGTCGGATCCGCGTCTGCTCGCGGCAAATCAGCAAGATAAGAGAGTGACGAGATGTCCACGTTCTGTTTCGGAGTATAAGAAGTTAACGATTTCATAATGAGCGCGGTGTTCGAAAGCGACGGAACGAGAGAATTGCGAGGAGAAATGAATATGTGAGTCGCGTGTTGAAATGTCCCCGCCAGTGTTGTTAGACGGGCCAGGTTTTTTCGCGCATGCGCGTTGAATGTGGTGTCAGTGAAGTAGTCAATCTCATGAGGTCCTGCATTGCCCCACCGTTTAATCTTTTTTAAAAGTTATTTAAAAATGTTGAGTTAATTAAAAGCATGAAATAAAGAAATAATAAGATTATGTTATATATATATATATATATATATATATATATATTATAATATATGCAAATTACAAGCTTAACTTAATTTATATAATTTACAATTTAAAATATTGATTAATATTATATTAATAAAATAAGCATATGATATTATAATATAAGATAATATAAGGTGATAAGGTAAAAAAGTTTTATCATAATTAACACAGTTTTATATAAATTAAAATTTTTTATTTGGCAGAAATTAAAGAATACCAACATTTGGTGCATGGGTAAAGGAAAACTGCCAAAAATCTTACCAGTATTCACAACATAAAAGTACATCTTTTTATAATAACAAAAATATATATTTCTTAATTTATATAAATTATTGAATTTATTTCTAACAAGAAACAGCAAAAAATAAACAATCTATATTTAATTGTATAAATAATAAATAATATAATATAATATTACATTTAATGCTATTTAACAATTTTTTAAATTTATATATGTGTATGTATGTGTGTTTGTGTGTATACGTGTATATGTATTCGGTGTGTGTAATTAAACAAAAATCAAATCATCAGTTCTGAAAGAAAATAATTGCACATTAAATATTTTATTAAAGTGGTTCATTTATCACCTCAGCTAAACTAAAATAAATTGAAATAAACTTTGTAAAACAAAACAATGCTATTTGACTAGAGCATGCATTAAGAAAAGAAATCAATAAAAATCAATGTGTGCGCAAATGTTTGAAATTAAAATAAATAAATTAACATAAATAAATTAATTAAATAAATAAACATAAATAAAAAAATAAAATTAATTATTGCACTCATATTATTTATCACATATTATTGCACTTATATTATTTATCTCATATTCATCACATATTATTCATCTGAATATAAATTTTGTGCATTATGTAATTCCAAATGTCTTAAATCAATTACAAAATTTGTACAATTAATATTTTCGGACTGGAAACTTGATCGAATTCTACAAATAGCTGAAATGGTATCATTAGCTAATCGATTCCGTTTTTTACATTTTACGTCAGTAATTATGGAAAATATCCGTTCTGCTTCAGCATTAGAATGCGGCAAAGAAAGTACTGCTTCAACTAATAATTGTAACTGTGAGAACATCTTCTCTTCATTAAAATTTTTAAAATCTAATATTTTTCTCCACATATCATCTATTTCTAAGGAAGCTAACTCTTCTTTTTCGGAATTAGTAAAAATTGTTGGTAATATTCTCCATTCATATGCTAATTGTGTAATATCAATATTTCCAATTTGCAAAGCAATATAAGATAAATCTTTGATTTTATTTCTACTTTCATTATGAAGAGCAATTTTGGCTTCTAAAAAACTCAATTATTCGAAAAAAATATCTTTATATGGCAAACGTTTCATCATTTCTTTAAACGCTGTTTTATAAAATTCCAAACATTTTAATTTAATTTCTTTCGCGCATTCTAAAGACTGTAGTATTAAAAAACTCTCACACTCTGGTCCCACATATACATTAGTCAGATCTTTAATTTTTTTCTCATCATCTACATTTAAAGTAGCGATGTCCGTCAAAGCCTCCGAAGTTACAAAATTCTGAGCTAGTTGATGAATTAATTGATTACTATTAATAAATAATCTATGAATTAAAATCTTGCGAGATTGGAATAGAGCATTAAAATTATTAAAGAAATGCAAACAATATTTTAAAAATAATAAATAAGCTTTAATAGAATTATTGTTTAGTAATATTAAAATATTTTCGGCAGATTTTGATTTTTCTTCAAATACGGTTACAGTAAAATAACTTGTTAATACATTCCAATTTTCAAGCAATCTAACAACACATTTGTGCAAACATAACCATCTAGTACTTGATAATTTTAAAATCTTTTTTCTTTCTACGTGACAAAAATTTTGAAATTCTTTTAAAATTGCAGATCCCTTTGCACTGTCCGAAATGTAAGTAGCAACCCCTCTAATTAAATTTTTACAAAGTGACGGCAATTTCTCACAGGCTTTACTTGCTATAATCGCGGAGGAATGGCAAATACAATTTAACATTATCAAACTCTGTTTAATAAATAACCCGAGAAATGTCTGGTTTCGGGGGTGTCGGGCAGAACAATCAATGAGTCACACACACAAAGAAATATGAGCCGCACTTCATAATTTTTCTAGCAATGATATCTCACTTTGGTTCTAAGAATTACACTAAATCAAATTAGACTAGGATCTTATGCAATAATTTTATAGTTTGTAATTGAGAACGACCGCGAAATCCGCCGAGGAATTCGAGAGAGGTTGCAAGAGAATGTTACGTCGCTTTACGACGTACCGCGTGCTTCGTACGATAACTGCGTACAAGTCCCCGGTGTCCCGAGAAGGGATAGCGCACACTTTACGCGCGTATGATTCTTTAATTTGATGCTGTTAATTTCCGGGAGATGAGAATGACCGTTTGATACAACCGACTTAGAGTTCACTTGATCAGATCCACGAGAATCTAAACCGAATATTCAGAGAGCGAAAACTGTTCTAAAGGCAACGTGCGTCACGATAGACCGGTACTCACAGAATGATCGAGGATTTCCGGAAGGGTCGATATCGACGCAGGAGCGCGGATAAGGTCCTGAGAGCGTGCTTATGATTGGGTGATAACATTGCGCGAGACTAGTTAGATTGATAGGACAGGCTGCGGGATTGGGTCACGGCCGCGTACAAGAGGAAAAAGGAAGAGAGAGAGAGAATGCTAGAGAGAAGGACTAGAGTAAGTGAGATGCCGGTGCAAAGATTGAGAAAAGGGAGCGATATTTCCTGAACATTCCGCCCGCCTTCTACAACAGCGTTGAAGAATTATGATCTTGAAGATGGTGAGGCCGGATCAGTAGTTGATTGCCTTGTGAGTGAGGGTTGATCTGGTGTCATCGGAAGCACTGCTAACTTGGTGATAGGCCGCTTGAGTTCTGTGGTGGCCGTCTTGAGGGTGACCACTCTGCATAGACCGTCCGAACCAAGATGAAGTTGTGTGACCCGAGCAAGAGGCCATTTTGATGGAGGGAATCTCTCATCCGTGAGAAGTACAAGAGAGCCGACCTTGATTTGCGTGGAGGGATGATGCCATTTTGATATTGCGAGCTGACGTTGAAGACATTCAGCTGACCAACGCGACCAGAAGTGTTGGAGTTGCTGCTGAATGAGCTGCCACCGAGACAGCCTTGTGAGAGGCACTGAGGTGAGAGATGGCTCAGGAATTGTTGTTGGCGCCGCTCCGATGATGAAATGCCCGGGAGTGAGGGCTGCCAGGTCTTCCGGGTCATCTGACAGTGGGCACAATGGTCTAGAGTTGAGGACTGCCTCGATTTGGACCAGAAGAGTTGTAAGTTCTTCTAAGGTTAGGGCAGTCTCGCCTATAGTCCGTCGTAGGTGATGCTTGACCGATTTGACTGCGGCCTCCCATTTACCGCCGAAGTGGGGGGCTGCCGGGGGATTAAAGACCCAAGTGGTGCCGTCATGAGTTAGTAGCTGAGCGAGTTCCGAGAATTCCTTTGATCCGGCGTTGAATAACCGCCTAAGAGATGTATGTGCCCCGAGAAAATTGGTTCCACAGTCGCTAAATAAAGTTTGGCAGATACCTCGCCGTCCCGTTAACCGCCGATATGCTGCGATGAACCCCTCTGTAGAGTAGTCTGTCACTGCTTCCAGATGAACCGCCGACGTTGAGAAGCAAACAAAGATGGCTAACCAGCCTTTGTGACACTTAGCCCCTCGTCCTCGCCAAGTTTTGAGAGTGAGAGGGCCGGCGTAATCAACCCCTGTGTTGAGGAAAGGACGAGATAGCGAAATGCGAGATGATGGCAGTTGACCCATGAGTTGCTGTGCCCTTACGCCACGTTGTCGAGCACACCGAACGCAGCGGAGAATGTGAGATCTTACTGGGGCTCGGCCACCAACGATCCAGTAAGCCTGGCGAAGATATGTCAAGGTTACCTGAGTTCCGCCGTGAAGAGTCCTTAGATGAGCGTTTGATATAATGAGTTGAGACAGATATGAATCCCGTGGCAAGATGGAAGAGTGCTTGCATTCAGGGTCCAATTGAGACTGTCTGAGTCGGCCTCCGACTCTGAGGATGCCCGAATGATCGATGAAGGCCGTAAACTTGGCGAGAGGATGAGACCTTGACAAGTGTGCTCCGCTTGAGATTATTGTCAGTTCAGATGAGAAGTAAGCCAATTGGACTGACCGAATCCAATATAGTCGTGAACTTTCGAGGTCTGCAGGTGTGAGGGGGGTGGCCAGAGAGGACTGTGGTATACCTTTGAGGATCGCGCAACACCGTTGACAGAGAGCAGTGATCCGAAGAAGCCGTATGAGTGATGAGTAACGATAGAGGAGTTCCCAGAGGTGGTGTTGCTTTGCCGTAGAGGAGGTGAGAAGAAGACCGGGCCGTTCCTCAAGAGTCGCCGCCGAATCCGGCTGAGATGCCATGCTTGGCCAATGTTGAGGAGGCTGTGCTAACCATGAGGGACCATTCCACCAAAGATGATGCCGAGAGAGTTGAGCGGAAGAGAGGCCGCGAGAAGCACAGTCGGCTGGGTTCTCTTTGCCGGGAATAAACCGCCAATGGCCTTGAGGTACGCGTTCTTGAATTGCCGCCACTCGATTACGAACGAAGTCTTTCCAACGAGAGGGATGACTGTTTATCCAGGTGAGCGATACCGAAGAGTCCGTCCACAAGTAGATTGGTATCTCCGCGAGTTCTAGTTTTCGTTGAACATAGCTGATGAGACGAGAGAGTAGAACCGCTGCCGTGAGTTCCAGTCGGGGAATGGAGCCTTTTGAGAGGTGCGACCTTGGTTTTGGCGCACACTAGCGTGATGATTGGCTCCGTTGGATGAGAAATGACCTTGATATAAACCGCAGCCGCCATGGCGAGTTGCGAAGCATCCGAGAATCCATGAAGCTCGACCATGGTTGACGGCGTGAGAGACAGCCACCGAGGAATCGTGATGGAAGTCAAGTCAGACAGCTCTGAACGTAAGTGCGTCCACCGATGTCGAAGTTGCGGCGAGAGGCAGTCATCCCAGCCGACCTTTTCTAGCCACAGTTCCTGGATGAGCACCTTAGCTCTGATGATTACCGGAGATAGGAATCCCAGAGGATCAAATATTTGCGCTACTTCTGAGAGTATAGTCCGTTTGGTGATAACGGGCCGGTTGGAGGCCTTGCACGAGAAGACGAACTGATCAGAGTGAGGATGCCACGTGAGTCCCAAAATTTTGCCTTGAGCGTCATCAAACGAGTGCGGCGTCGCGGCGGTGATGTCCGTAGGAAGAGCCTGGAGTAGTTCAGGATGATTGCTCTGCCATTTCGCCAGAGGAAAGCCGCCCGCCTTGCAGAGGTTCACTAGTTGGTGAGCGATGGAAGTCAGCTCTGGGAGAGTATCGGCACCTCCACAGATGTCGTCAACATATCTGCCCTTGAGAAGAGCAGGGACCGCCAGGGGGTAGTTCCTACCTTCGTCTTCAACTAGTTGGAGAAGGACGCGAACAGCCAAGAAAGGAGCTGATCGGGTGCCATATGTGACCGTCGTGAGTTGGTACGGAATGATGTTGAGCTGATCATCTACCCAGAGGATCCGTTGGAGATCCCAATCGTCCGGATGAACTTGAATTTGACGGAACATTTTGGTGATATCAGTGATAAAGATGTACCGGTGTCGTCGCACCCAGAATAAGATATCTGAGATGTCTGCTTGGAGTTTTGCACCCGTGTGCAGAATATCGTTGAGAGAAGATCCCGTACTGGTGAGGCTGGATCCGTTAAACACCACTCGTAGTTTTGTGGTAATGCTGTCATCCTTGAGAACTCCATGGTGAGGGAAGTAGAATACCGGTGATGGCTCCGGAGAGGAAGGGGGGACCCTGACCATGTGCTGGAGCTCTTCGTACTCCAGAATGAATGATGAGTACAGATTATGATAGATAGAGTCCGTTGAGAGGCGCCGTAGTGTTCTCTGCAAGCAACGTTGGGCAGTTGACCGTGACTCCCCTAGTTGACTTGCCTGTAATTTGAGAGGGAGCCGTACGACATAACGCCCCGCACGATCTCGTGAATGCGTGGCCTTGAATTGAGTTTCACACTCCTCTTCATCAGGGTTGAGCTGAGTGGTGGAGGATGAAGGGACCTCTTCTTGTATCCAGAACTTCGTGAGGAGGTCGTGAAGCTCATGATCCACTGCGACATGATGAGAACTATGAACTGAGGCAGTATGTGCCGAGATCGGGCCGAGAACAATCCATCCGAAAATAGTACATTGAGCGATGGGTTCCTCCTCAGACCTTTTGATGATGTCGGGCTGGATGAACAGCCCGTAGGAGTCAGCACCGAGAATCAAGTCTATAGGTCCGGGGGTAAGGAAATCTGGATCCGCCAGCTGGAGCCCGCGAAGGTGAGGCCAACTATATTCTGCTGTCGCTATGGACGGGAGTGATGTTGTTAGATTCTTGAGGATGTAGGCAGTAACGTTGATGGATTGCGCAGAGTAAACTGAGTGAAGGGTGAGCGGAACGACACCCCGTGTTCGCTCCGACTGAGATCCTCCAATACCGATGATAGGGATAGAGGCGTGCCGTCGAGGTATCTGGAGAGTTGAGATGAGTTGCCCGGAAGCAAAGGTGAGTTCAGACCCGGGATCGATGAGCATCCTTACCGAGTGAGGAGAGCCGCAAGGTGATCTGATGGTAGCGCAACAAGTAGCGAGTAAAATTGCCGGGCGAGTGAGAATTACTGAGATTGAGAAAGGACCGAGTGCGAGAGTCACTCTGAAGCCGATGTGCTGGTGCTCTTGGATGGTGAGGCCGGCGCCGACGTCTGTGTAGCCGTGGTTGATGGTGTCACCTTATCTTGCATCGTTGACAAATGTGGGGGCGGTTGACTGTCCATGTGTATCATCGTGTGATGCTTATTGCCGCATTCTCTGCACCTCTTCAGATTTTGACAGGCGACTGCGTTATGCCTACCCAAGCAATTAAAGCAGAGGCGCTTATCGATTACAATGTTTCGCCGTAGATGAGCAGACATATCTCTGAAACGAGGGCAAGAGACAATGTAATGAGAGCCAGAGCACAGTGCACATCCGGAAGTTTCCGAGATCCCGGAGGGGGGTGAGATGGCCACATGAGCGGTGGCCGCCGATGTCTTGCTGGTCTGTCGTAGTGGCGAGGGAGCTGGTTTTTGTGCTGGAGAGGAACTCGAGGTTCCGAACTCCATACTCTTCATGGCTCGGGCGCGCTCAGTGAGAAATGTGCGAATGTTCTTGTATGAAGGGGGGTCCGTGGTGGAGCCAAGCTTGACTTCCCAGGCCTCTCGAGTGCTTGGGTCGAGTCGCTGGACGATGAGGTAGACCAAGAGATGACCCCAGTGTTGAACAGGAGCTCCGAGAGACTCCAAGGCAATGAGCGCTTCCGTTGTGGTGTTGAGAAGAGTGTTGAGCTCCTTGGCCGACCGTTGTGAGATGGTCTTGGTGCGGAATAGTCGATCCACCTGAGCCGAAATGAGAAGTCGCTTATTTTCATACCGATTAACGAGAAGGTCCCAGGCTGACGCGAACGCGTCCTCAGAAACCGGCAAATTGGAGATTAGCTGAGCGGCTTAGCCCAAGAGACTAGTCCGGAGGTAGTGCATTTTCTCCACGTTTGATATCTTCGCATTCCGTCCAACCAAGGAGGAGAAGAGATCATGAAAGGGCCTCCACGCTGAGAAGTCACCGGAGAATTGTGGAAGAGTGATCTCCGGAAGATGACGTCGCGCTGATGTCTGACCGCCAATTGAGAGGTTGGCTAGGTGTAAGCCCGACAGAGGGTGAGTCCGTTCCTTCTCTTCAATCTGCATGAGTAATGCGGCTTTGGCGTCGGCATAATATAGAAGACATTGATCGTATACCCTTTTCTTGAAATAATCGTGATCCAGGAGGAGCTCCGCTTTGGATTCCGCCATCCGTTCGTGAGTGGCTTCAAACTTTTGCCAGTTGTTATCGATGAGGCCGAGTTTCACCTTGAGCATTTGGAGTTGAAGAGTGGGGAAGGTCGGTTCCTTACACTCGAGAGCCACCGACTTGATGTAAGTGTGCCGATTCATTTAAAGAGAGATTTTCGCTTCGAGGTTGGACATGATGATGGCTGAAATCGCCGTGACCGCTGAGAATACCACTCGAAGTGACCCACAAGAGGGAAAGAGAAGTTCCAACAGACGATGAGAATATCCGAAAATGCGAGAGAGGTCCGTATACCGCGCGCGAGCTCACAATGTCCGAGTGAGAGAGAAGGCGCTAACGATTATAGAGACCGGTGACCGGTCGTCGTATATTCACAAGATGGCCGAAGACCGTCAAGGGAGTGATAGAGAACGTTGTATACGTAGCGAGAATCCGTTGCCGAGCGCCCGAATCCGTCCGGGCGTCGCCGAACACGCACGAATAACCTAGCGCGACGGATGTCAGAGAAAGAGAGTGAGAGCGCACTACGGGCGGCGACGATCGCTTGCCGAGCGCCCGAATCCGTCCGAGCGTCGCCGGACACGCACGAGTAACCGAGCGCGACGGATGTCACAGAGAGAGAGTGAGAGCGCACTACGGGCGGCGACGATCGCTTGCCGAGCGCCCGAGTCCGTCCGAGCGTCGCCGAACACGCACGAAGAGGATCGTTCTCGAACTTTCGCCGGTAGCACGTGGAGGCACACACGATTTTCCAAATCCGCACACAGAGTTCACCTTGAGATGTTCGTTACCGCACCCACCGATCCGGCTCGAAGGACCAAAAAATGTTTAATAAATAACCCGAGAAATGTCTGGTTTCGGGGGTGTCGGGCAGAACAATCAATGAGTCACACACACAAAGAAATATGAGCCGCACTTCATAATTTTTCTAGCAATGATATCTCACTTTGGTTCTAAAAATTACACTAAATCAAATTAGACTAGGATCTTATGCAATAATTTTATAGTTTGTAATTGAGAACGACCGCGAAATCCGCCGAGGAATTCGAGAGAGGTTGAAAGAGAATGTTACGTCGCTTTACGACGTACCGCGTGCTTCGTACGATAACTGCGTACAAGTCCCCGGTGTCCCGAGAAGGGATAGCGCACACTTTACGCGCGTATGATTCTTTAATTTGATGCTGTTAATTTCCGGGAGATGAGAATGACCGTTTGATACAACCGACTTAGAGTTCACTTGATCAGATCCACGAGAATCTAAACCGAATATTCAGAGAGCGAAAACTGTTCTAAAGGCAACGTGCGTCACGATAGACCGGTACTCACAGAATGATCGAGGATTTCCGAAAGGGTCGATATCGACGCAGGAGCGCGGATAAGGTCCTGAGAGCGTGCTTATGATTGGGTGATAACATTGCGCGAGACTAGTTAGATTGATAGGACAGGCTGCGGGATTGGGTCACGGCCGCGTACAAGAGGAAAAAGGAAGAGAGAGAATGCTAGAGAGAAGGACTAGAGTAAGTGAGATGCCGGTGCAAAGATTGAGAAAAGGGAGCGATATTTTCTGAACAAACTCGGTACTTCAACTTTCAAATGTGAATAAAAAGAATTGTTACATCCGATCATTACTGACGCGTTATCGCTTGCCATTCCAACGATATTCTTTATCGGAATCTGGTTTTTTTCTAAAAATGTTTTAAAAGTTTTAAAAATATTTTTCGCGGTACAATTTGCGGCATCTAACGATAATAATTCTAATAATTGTATTTTTACTTTTTTATTATTAGGTGAAACATATTGAACAAGTACGCACATAAATTTGGTATTTGTAATATCGGTACTTTCATCTACTAAAATAGAAAATTTATGAGTTTTTAAAATTTCAATAATTTTTTCTGTCTCTCGTTTTGCTATAATGTTTTTAACAGTTTGGGTGCACTTAAGTCGGCCCAATGAAACATCTCGTACAATTTCAGGCTCAATAAAAATATCTTTTAATGAAGAGACTAAATGATCAACAGTGTCAAAAGCAATATTATGTTCCGCGAAAAATGATGCTAATTTTATTTCCGCGCGTTTTACTTTGTTATTATGTGGAAGAGTACTAACATCAGAAAGGCTTTGATCAGTTTGATTTAAGCTGTTTACTTTTGTCATATGTTTGACCGATTGTGAGTGAGCTACTAAATTTGTTTTACAACACGCAATACTTTTGTTACAAATGCTACAAAAAGCTTTATTCGGTTCGGAATGGGGAGTCAACCATCCTTTAAAAATATTTTCATCTAACCATGAATTTTGAAATACCCGGACTCTTTGTTTTTTAATGGCTCCTTCAGCAACATTTGGATCCATATTGCACAAATGTTATAATTATTGCCCAAATTATAATAATTTATTTACTTACATAAAGTATACTTAACCTGTCCTTTGCGATCCCGCCAAAACTGAGATGCTCCGTGGCCCGCGTCCATCACATTACATATATACGTGACTGGAAACGTCATCGTTACGTCACGCAATGTCACGCATGCGCGAAAAAACCTGGCCCGTCTAACAACACTGGTCCCCGCGTGAATCCCGCCGACGGCGGAAACGGAGATCGGCATGCGAATGCGTTTCACGCGCAAGAGTTGCGCTAAAGTTTCCGAAATGAATGTCATTTCCGAGCCCTGATCGAAGAGAGCTCGAACGACAGCGGTACGACCGGACGGACAGCGCACCGTTACCCAGGCCGTCGCTAATAAGACGGGTGATCGCTTTCTCGTTGAGGCGATCAGAGAATTTACTTCCGGTGTCGAGCCGGACGGTTGTGGCGACGAGCAATCAGGCGTAATAGTTCTCGAGGAACTTGAGCCAGAATCCGAGTCAACGTGTAGCATCGAATGATGTTTTTTGTGGCAAACCCAACATGAATATTTACTCCGATATTCCTGTGTTGAATGCTTCGCGTTTAAGCAATTGAAGCAACGTTTATATTGCTTAACGAGCTCTTGCCGTTGACTCGCATTCTTACTCACGAACGAAGGGCACACATTAAGAAAATGTCGAGCTTTGCACACCGGACACAGAGTCTGGGTGCTAGCGGATGCGGTGGCGGAATATACGCGCGAGGCTGCAACAGGTTTGGTACCGTTCTTAGAGCTTGAGATTGTAGCATACTCTTCGAGCGCGCGAGTACGAGATTGAAGAAAACGAAGAAAATCTTCGTATGCCGGCGGAGCGTCGGTATTGCTTGCTTTCACGTTCCATGCTTTTCGCGTTATCGGATCTAATTTTTGCACAATAAGGTGAACGAGAATATCGTTCCAGAGTTCCTCCGGCTTTCGATTCAGATTTTTTAACGACGCTACCGCGATATTAACTTTGTCACATAATGTTTGCAACTCGGAAGCCGACTCGCGTGTTATTAGTGATAAGTTAAGCAATGTCGAAAGATGTGTATTTATCGACCGTCGTTTGCTTTCGTACCGCGAAGTCAAAGCCTTCCATGCGATTTCAAAATTAGCGGCGGTTACAGAAATATTCGCTATACATTCTAACGCACGACCCTTTAGACAAGATGATAAAAAATGCATGCGCGCAAAGTCAGTTAGATCGGTATTGTTGCGAATTAACGTCGTAAATCGATCGCGAAATTGTTCCCATTCGTCGTAATCGCCGTCAAACGGAGGCAATTTAATGGGGGGAAGATGCGATAGAGAAAACGCGGACGCTTCCGCGTGCAGCCTCGTCGAGGAAAGAGACGGATTTGGACTCACGACCGGCTCCATTTCCTCCAAGATTTCCGCCATGTGGTCCAGAGCGTTCTCATAGGCTGTTTGAGTCGCGTCGTAATGATTGTCCTTGAAGTAGCTGAAAGACGACCGGATTGCTTCCGGGACTTTCCGTGACACCTCTGCGTGTCCATTGGAAAATTGACTCCAGTATTCCTTGAGCGTTGAGATCCTGGACCGCACCTTAGCTGGTGTTAGATTGCTCCTACCAATTTTTTTGAAGTTTTCGAGAGCGCGTTCAATCATGCGCTGTAGCTGCTGCTGATGTGCGACGTGCTCCGACATCGTAGATGTATCGAACTATCACTCACTCGCGAACTTATCCTTCACACACGCTTCTATCCGGCTTGAAGGACCAATATGTTCGGGAGTCGATCTCGACGAGATCGCCCGAATCTTGAAAAACGCTCAGAGATGAGCGAGAAGCGGTGTGTAACGCGAATCCGTAGATCCCCTGGAGGATAAGGAGAGTTCAGAAATGACTCGAGTGCAGATTGTTTTAACTATTCGTTTTATTGAGAATAATAGGAGCGAACGACGGCACGTATTCCGTGACTCCGACGGAAATCTTCAAAATGTCCTGTTGATGACTGCCCTTTTTCGCGGTTCGGAAATCTTGATTAAGAGCTTCTCGCAAGAACGGATATCTTGCACGCGGACGCCGGATGTTGCTTGGCGCGAGGCAGAGGACATTCGCGGAACGGTTAACGCGCGTCGACTATCGGACTCCACACTCTTAACAATCACAAACTCAATAAGTATATAGCAGGTAGTAATACAGACAATGAGGCGTCTTTCGCACTGAGTTCGATGCTCGATCGTATTCTAGAATGTCGGTTGAGAATTTACAACGAGAATGACGAAAGCGCATACGACACGAGCGAATTAAACAACAGCAGCGCGAATGGTCTATGAGTACCGCGATACGACACAAGCGAGAATACGACACGAGATAATATCATACGAGAAATTATGATCGATTGCTATCGACCAGCTCGAATCGTCGTCAGCGGCAGACTGAATAACGACGGAAAAGAGTCGCGGTCGACCGATTTCCATAATAGGATATTTTCGGCACCGAACGTTCGAGAATCTAGGTATTTGTCACACTTTTTCTTTGTTATGATCACGCGATCACGCGCCGATCGGCTGATCGCGACGATGTTTATTCTTGCTCGTTTTTTTATTGCGGCTCTTACAGTTCAGATTTGTCGGTTGAATTTACCGTTTAAATTTATCGATTAAATTCAACATTTCAATCTTGAACGAGGGATCTTTGCAAAAAAAATATTATATTGGTAAAAATCGATTAAAAACTATTGGTTTTCAATAGCTTTCAATCATTTTTTCACCAATAATTGAATAGTTCAAACTTTTTCTTTTAATATAGAATCTCGCAAAAAATCCATAAAATTAAATAAAACTAGCTTTTTATTAGTGTATTTTTGGAAATATAAGATGTATATATGTATATACATATGGGGCGTTCTCTGTCCAAAAAACCACCTCGCCTGTCCACTTCAATTTTTGAGATAAAATATTCTAAAAGGGCTTAAAATTTTCGTAGAAGTGACCATTTTTTGATGCCGTATGGCCTTTTTGAAAATTCAAAACGGCGGACCCAGAATCGCGACTAGAATGGAAAAAGCCATTGAAAGAATTAATGATATCGTGGATAAACGTGCAGGACGTAGCGGGGGTCTGATGTGCGTGCGTGCGTGCGTGCGTGCGTGCGTGCGTATTATATACTTATATTATATACTTCTATTGAATGATTGATTGATGTCATTTATTTATTCCCGTATGGGGTTTTGAAGGCGTTTTTCAGGAACGATCCCAAACCTTTACAATCATCTACAATTTTCCTGTTCTTCGACCTGGTCCTTTGTGACCTTACAAACCTTCCTTCTTTCCCTTCCTCGATTCCCCATCTTCTCCCTGCCATCCCCCTCTCCCCATCTTCTCTTCTCTCCCCCTCCTTTCCTCCTCTCTTTCTCTCTTCTGTCCCTCCCGTCACCTCTTTCCTTCTCCATTTCCTCTCTCCTATTCCTCTCTCTTCTTCCTCCAGATGTCCTTCCCTTCGTCCCATATCCATTCTCTCCCTTCTATCCATATCCTTCTGTTGCTTACTACCACGCTTCTTCCGTACCCTCTTTCCATCTTCGCTTTATCCACCAATTTCCATCTTATTCTTCTTTCTTCCATTGTTAGATCCTCATCCACGCCTATCTTCCACGTTCTCCTTATCTCTCTCCCTTTCTCCAGTATCTCGTCCTTGTCCTCTTCGTTTTTCATTTCTACCATCAATACCTTTTTCTCCCCTCCCCTACTCTTTCTTCCACCCCTTTCATTTTTACCCTTCTCCCCAATACCTCTTCCATTACTCCTATCATGATCTCCCTTCTCTCCTCCGGCTCGTTCCTTTCCACTCCTCTCCACACTACATCTTTTCTCCTTTTCTCTCTTGGCCCTCTTCTTGTCCTTTCCTCCTCTCTTCTTCTCTCTTCTATGCCCTTCTCTTCTCTCCAACTCCTCTTCTCTTCCTTTGTCTTCCTTTCCTTCCTCACCTTGCTCCATTCCTCTTTTCTTCCACTCTCTTCTTCTTCTCTCTCTTCCTTCCTTTTCCTCCTAGTCCTCTACTTCCTGTTTCCTCCTTATCTCCATTTCCTTTCCTCTCATGTCTCTCTCCTTCCTCTTTTCTCCTTTCTCCTTTATTTCCTCTCTCTTCTCTTCCTTTTCCTCCTTGTTTCCCTTCTTTGTCGCCTCCCTTACTCCTTCTACCTCTTCTTTCCTTCCATTGTTCGGTCCCTTATTCTCCATTCTCTCCTCTTCCTGCTCTTCTTTGCTCTCCTCCTCTGTCGTCGCTGTTGACCTTTTACCCTCTTTCTTCCTTCCTCTCTCTCTCTTTTCTCTCCTTAAGTCTTAATTCATTCCTTATCCCCTTACTTCCTCCACCAGCTCCTTCATCCACTCTTCCATGTTCTCCGTCTTCTTCTTCCTTCCGTCTCTCCTCTCCTTTCGTTTTCTTCTTCTCTTCTCACTTTTTTCACTCACACTCTTACTTCTTCCGCCTCTCTGCACTTTAACCTATTAAGTTCTACTGTCCGCTTCCTCTCCCTAACCTAGCTTTCGTCGTACTACTCTTTAATTCGCCTGACCTTTCTTTCTCCGTTCCTCTCTTCCCCCTTTGACTCCCGTTTCCGTGTTCAACCGCCATGTGCGCGTTCCACTTCCTTTCATCTGCGCCATCTCATATCATGCGTCTTTCCTCTCAGCTCTTTGTCACTTGTCCCGTTACCCTGCTCTGCCTTATCCGCTTCTACTCTTCTCCTTACCGGCCGTCTTTCCGTCGCTTCCCACGTGTCTCTCCTCTTCTCTCTCTTTCCATCTTCTCTCTCTTTCCCCCATCTTCCTAACCTCCAAACCGCTCCGACCTTTGCATCCTTCCTCTATCTCGATCCTTCACTCCACATATCTTCCTTCATTCACCTTGATGCACCTTCTCCTGCTCCTCACTTTTGTTCCTTCCGATCTCTCTCACTTCTCCCTATCTCGTCTCCTCCTCCTTTTTCCCACAAGCACATTTTCTCCCTGTTCACGCTTTCCCACCGGAAACGGAAGTCCCTATATACTTCTATTATATACTTATATTATATACTTCTATTATACTTCTATTATATATTATTTATATATATAATAAATGCCATTTAATTATATATTTTTATCTATTAAAGATGTATTTATCGCACTTACCAGGTATATAAATATGAAACCGGAATTTGCCCATAGATGGCCCTAGCTGTCAATGTAGTTACCGTCAAACCGCGTCATTGGCGCCATTTTCTTGTTTTGACATCTGATAAAGATTTTCAACTCACAACAATACAAGTTTCATACAACAGCATAGTTTTTAATAGCGTTGAACATGTCGAATTTTGTGCCTGGAAACTACGATTTGCGGACAGCATTGATTTTCTGTTACCATTTGAAGAAAACTGCTGCAGAATCGCATCGAATGCTTGTCGAAGCTTACGGTGAGCATGCTCTTGGTAAATCACAGTGCTTTGAGTGGTTTAAAAAATTCAAAAGTGGCGATTTTGACGTGAGAAACGAAGAACGTGGAAGAAGGGTGTGATCTATTATGAGCTGCTAAAACCTGGCGAAACCGTTAATACTGAACGCTACCGACAACAAATGATCGATTTGAATCAAGCTTTGCGTGAAAAACGACCAGAATATCAAAAAGGCAACACAAAGTGATTTTGCTTCATGATAATGCACCATCACACACAGCAAAACCGGTCAAGGAAACGATTGAGGCGTTTAGTTGGGAAATACTTTCGCATGCGGCTTACTCACCAGACTTGGCTCCATCCGATTACTACTTATTTGCATCGATGGGACACGCACTTGCTGATCAGCACTTCACTTCTTACGAAAATGTACGAAAATGGCTCGATGACTGGTTTGCCTCAAAGGAGCAACAATTTTTTTGGCGTGGCATCCATAAATTGTCAGAGAGATGGGAAAAATGTATAGTTAGCAATGGGCAATACTTCGAATAAAATATTTTTAATCATTTTCATACAATAAACGTGTATTTTCTATACAAAAACTCCGGTTTCATATTTATATACCTGGTATACATCATATATATGAAATACACATAGTACACGAATGAGTTCTATCTTCCTTTTATAGTGTATCCCTCCTACCGCGTCTTCGTTTTTATCACGATAATCACCCCTGAACGCGACATTTCTCCTACTCTAATACGTTAATCGAGACAACGTTTATCCCGCTTTGCTCACCATAAAGTATCCCACAGTCCGCCGAAGTGCACCGTGAAAAAGATCGACGATGTGGGCGATTACTTTAAATAATCATGCATTTCGCGTGGTCTTTCCAAAACCGGTACGTTTCGCAGTATACATTTTATAAAAAATTGTGTAATATTATTTATATATTTTGCATAATACTTTTTTCATAATATCTTTTACATAATATTTACAGAACAAATATTAAATGTTCGAGGGCAACATCCGTATAGACGGATTCGTGAACATTGAGCACCGGCGCTGGATACGATGGGCGCGATGGAGCGCGAGAGAGAATCTCGCCGACTTATAGGAAGACGCTGCGCGGGCTCGCGAATGCGACGCCGTCAACGAACGGGTGAACCGGGACATTTTGAGCAACATGGAATGGCGGGAAACGGATAGTAAAACGGGCGAACCGATACACGCAATCGCGAGAGAAGGATAGCGCGAGGTATGTACTGTGACGGGCCGCTTTCGCGAGGTCGGATAAAGCTCTGTCATGATCAGGGCTCGAGAAAGTGGTGAGATACGACGCTTTGATTTAGGCTGTTTAATAAATCTCTTTATTCGCCTCTTTCGGCAAATGGTCGATTACAATTTGTTAAAATCCCGTGAAGCGGGCGTGCGCCGGTGTGCGGACGCGGTCGCAGTTAGACGCGCGGTTTAAGAAAATATGCGGAAGCTAATATAATTTAGCGCAAGTCGTATAACATCGATATGTATCGCGACAGGTGTTCGCCGCGTGGCGCGTGTGTTGTGACGGGCGCCGTGTATATAAAAACGCGGTGTTGATAATCTCGGCGCGATGATTTCTTTCGCGTCTACGATAAACGCGACGGTGTTTACGGCGCGTATTCCCAGCTGTTCGGGATGCGATCGGATATCGAGAAATCTCGATCGGGCAGCGAATTCACTGTCCTTTATTCCGTACGCGGAGTAAGGATGACCGTTCGGAGTCGAGAAAGCTCGACGGGGTAGCGAACTCGCTAGCCCACGGTTCGTCTGGTCGGAGCGGTCGGATGGTAGACCGTTTGTTCGAGAACCCTCGAGGAGAGCGGCGAACACTCCGCTCTCTGTCTATTCGGTCGGAAGGATTGAGAGGAAACGCAAGCGAAACGAATTTCGAGAAGGCTCGGCGGAGGCTGCAAACTGTCAACCCCACGTTCCGTTGTATTTGCGTGTATCAGGATCGGTCTTGGAATATCTCGTGCTTACTGCTCGAGCTGGATCAGGTACCGGTCTGGTGCCAGGATGTACAAATGCTGCCGTTATATACCCGAGCGTTTAACGGTAACCGCGTCGTTCGCCCCCGGGTGGGGATAACAACGCGTTGTTTTCGGCGGTTAATTAATACGGTAAACGCGTCGTTTCCTCTGGGCGAAACGACGCGGCGTTTCAGCGGGTGACGCTCGGGCTTTTCCGGCAGCACTCGGCTGTGCTCGGTCTCTGGAGCTTTCCGTAACGGCGGCCGTATAACGGCCGTACGGTTGTTTGGTAACGTTTAAAATAGGGCTAAGCGCCTCTGCCACTGCAGAATTTAGGCTGGTCTACGTGCCGGGTAACGATGGGGGGTGCATCGTTACAGTACGATGAGAAAGAAGATAAACGTTGAAGAAGAATAGTGCGAGATACAGCGCGGCCGTATAGCGAAGAATTCACGCGAGCGTGGGAAAAGTATAGCGTTCGCATAGGCGATATACAGTGCATACTAAAAGTTCCGGGCCACCTAAATAATTTTTGAATGGTTTGAAATATAGGATTGAAACTTATAGGGATACGATGAGATCACAAAGTCTATTATTTAACCACAAAAACACCAACCTCTACACCCGCGGGGGAGGGGGGAAGGGGGAGCCAAAAAATCTTAAATGGCATGTGGGGTTGAGTGAGGGCTCGTTCGAAAGGACTTTCCGAGACAAAAACAACGCGAGGTCGCCGAGGTCTCTACGATTTTTTTCGCAGAGTTATGATCATTTGAACATTTCTATTGAGATTTTGCGATAGCGAGGGCCCACGGCAACAACAGAAGAAAGATAAGTCTTCACGCGAGCACGCGCGTTCCTCTCTGTGTGTGTGTGTGTGTGTGTGTGTGTGTGTGTGTCACAACAGAGATAAGAACCCCGCGGTTTGTCACTTCCGCCGTATTTAATGACTCCGAATCCTCTCTGTTGTGTGTGTGTGTGTGTGTGCGTGCGTGCGTGCGTGTGTGTCCGGCCAACCAAGGCAAGACCGCTAGCGTGTCCTGCCAACTAAGGCAAGACCGGGATGGGAACACTGGTGTATGTGAAGGAATAAAAACACTAATTATTTTATCGAATGTTCAAATTGATGTCCTTCGACAACTTGGCAGTGTCCTAAGCGAATGTAAAGCGTATCAATAACGTTAGTTAAAAAATTGGGTGTGATTGAATTTGAAACGTTTACTATTTTTTCCCGCAGCTCTTCTAAATTTTCGGATCTAGTCTCATAGATCTTTGTTTTCAAATACCCCCAGTAAAAGAAGTCTAATGGGGTCAGATCTGGTGATCTCGGAGGCCATTCTATTGTGCCTCTTCTACCAATCCATCGATCAGTAAAACATAGTTGAGAATATTTTGAGCTTCCAGAGAAAAATGAGCCGGAGCCCCATCCTGCTGAAATCAAACATTGTGGAAAGCTTCTCCCGCAATATCCTGAATAGCCGGTATCACTTGGTTTCTTAGCAAATTGCAATAATTTTGAGAATTTATGTTTCCTTAATTAAAAAAAATTTCCTATAATACGATTAAACATTATTCCGGCCTAAACGTTAGGCCCTGAGTACCTAACCTAACCTTCTGAGGATACTGCGTGTGACTGTCTCTCATCCAATGCGGATTTTCATCAATACAGTGATCCTTTCTGTATCAGTTAAACGCATTTTCAAAAATGTACTAAAATGAAAAATACTAAAGCAAAAAAGATATTAGACAAGCGCTCTCGAAAATTCTCACTTGTAAACTCATTATTTCAAGCGACCGCGTGAAATAATGAGTTTACAAGTGAGAATTCTCTGAGAAAACATCAACTACTGCATATCATAGGTCGCCGGCATACGGGCATTGACATTTGAGTTCAAACCAAACAACTTTTAGTACATTTCTATTGTTCACATACACCAGTGTTCCCACCCCGTTATTGCCTTAGTTGGCAGGACACGCTAGCAGTCTTGCCTTGGTTGGCCGGACACACACGCACGCACGCACGCACGCACACACACACACACACAACAGAGAGGATTCGGAGTCATTAAATACGGCGGAAGTGACAAACCGCGGGGTTCTTATCTCTGTGTGACACACACACACTCAGGAACGCGCGTGCCCGCGTAAAGCCTTATATTTCTTCTGTTGTCGCCGTGAGCCCTCGCTATCGCAAAATCTCATAGAAATATCAATAGAAATGTTCAAATGATCATAACTCTGCGAAAAAAATCGTAGAGACCTCGGCGACCTCGCGTTGTTTTCGTCTCGGAAAGTCTTTTCGAACGAGCCCTCACTCAACTCCACATTCCAATTAAGATTTTTTGGCTCCCCCCTCCCCCCGTCTCCCGCGGGTGTAGAGGTGGGTGTTTTTGTGGTTAATAAATAGACTTTGTGATCCCATTGTATCCCTATAAATTTCAATCCTATATTTCAAACCATTCAAAAATTATTTAGGTGGCCCGGAACTTTTGATAGGCACTGTAGAATAGCGCGAGATGAATAAATATATTTTTATTTATTAAT
Organism: Formica aquilonia x Formica polyctena; assembly: GCA_907163055.1. Taxonomy (NCBI): domain Eukaryota; kingdom Metazoa; phylum Arthropoda; class Insecta; order Hymenoptera; family Formicidae; genus Formica; species Formica aquilonia x Formica polyctena. The sequence goes on along the minus strand of CAJQTV010000162.1, from coordinate 222,102 downwards.
ATAAATATATGTAAGTATAAGTATATGTATAAGTATATATAAGTATGTAACGATGCATCCCCCCATCGTTACGAAACCGTACCCGGCCGCCGATCCGCCGGAAGTCCGCCGCCCGACGAACACCGATCGGGCAAATGCGGAGGCGCCGAGCGCCCATTTTTAAACGATAATAGAAACACGCGTTTATTAAACCGCCGTTAGGCGCGCGTAAACATCTCGAATCGACTACGCGCTCGGGTAACCGACCCGACCTGTACCGAAAATACCCGAGCCGCGCGCGCCGCTTCGAGATATTACCGTTAGAACAATACGCGAATTACGCAGACGCGCGCGCCGGAGAATTAGTATAAATAGAGCGCGTTTCTAATTATCGAGACCAGATCCTCCGATCCGCCAGCGCCTGTAAGACGCCTGAGCTAATTCCGAGATCCTGAACCGCTCACCAGAGAAAGAACCACGGGGTTGGGAGTACCCAGCCTCCGCCGGGAATTTACGGCATTTCTGAGAGCGATCCTTTCCGAACGAATCAAGAGGTACACGGGATCGGGCGTACTCGACCCCGCCGGGAGTTCTCGGCCCCTCGCTAGCTTTCCGTCCACCTTAGGCATCGGCAACATTCTCGTGGCAAGGGAGTTCCCTGCCACGGACGGGAGTTCTCGTCGGCCGACGCTTCCCGAAATCCGCATCCGCGATCCCGATACGCGAAGATAAAACCCGACCGTGAGACAACTCGACGGACCGACTGCTAGCCGCCATAATTAAGGCCGACGCGCCATTAATACGGGAGCGCTAAGTCCCGCGCCGAGGGCCGACCTGCGCCCTACCGCGACACCGATCGACAGCCGAAATCGATACCCGCGTCGAAGGACCGCCCACCGCCCACCGATGCGGCCGCAAAGGACCACGCGACAGCTAACGGCTCCTGCCGGATTTACGCTGTGCGAGTAATAATCGATACGCGGCCGAACACCCGAAAACGCGAACCGCGCTGCGCACGATCGCGGTGCATTGTATGCACTCTCCGACTTTAGACATACTCGCGCACCGACCTTATACATACTCGCACGCACACATTGCGTAACCGCACACATACATTGTACATCCGCGCATCTATACATTATCCGTACTCGCACACCGACATTATACGTACCTGCACGCATACATCGCGTACTCGCATACCGACATTATACGTACTCGCACGCATACATTGCGTAACCGCACACATACATTGTACATACTCGCATCTATACTTTATACGCGCTCGCACACATACATTATCCGTTCTCGCACTCGTCACTCGTCTCGCGCGCACATACACTCACACACCTCGTACACCTATACACACACTCACGCTGTACCACCACACATTTACATGCAATAAATTACATGTTACCAAACATCAAATCGCATTCGTGTCTCGATACCGCTTTCCCGAACCCAGGATCCCGACCGAGTTATCCGTCGCCCGCCTCGCGAAAGCGGCTTGTTACAAGTATAAGTATATATAAGTATATGTACAAGTATACGAGGTGTGATCAAAAAGTAACGAGAATTTTTAAATTGCGTACGCTGTATCTTGTCTATCGAGTTGATTCTTTTTTTGTGTGTTAGTAGCATTGTCAGTGACGTACGTGTCAATTTTCAGGCAGCTACGACGCTTAGTTTGCGTTTGGCGAGCGAATGAGCAAGACGTATTTCAGTGTGTTCGGCGATTTTTTGTGTGGCGAAATGTCGGATCAGAGAGAGTTTGTTTGAAATTTTGTGTTAAAAACGGAATTAAGTGCAGCGAAATGTTCAAAATGTTAAAGAAGGCCTTTGGCGACGATACTATGTCACAACCACGAGTTTATGAATGGTATAAACGCTTTCAGGAAGGCCGAGAAGACATCGAAGATGATGCGAGATCTGGGCGTCCTAGCACGTCCACCAGTCATGAAAACGTGGAAAAAGTTAGAGATTGTGCTTGCTAATATATTAGATAATATTATAGCAATTATATATTAGCTAATATATGAGCTAATATTAGCTAATGTATTACCAAGCACAATCTCTTTAACTTTTTCCACGTTTTCATGACCTCGCGTCATGTTCGATGTCTTCTCGGCCTTCCTGAAAGCGTTTGTACCATTCATAAACTCGTGGTTGTGACATAGTATCGTCGCCAAACGCCTTCTTTAACATTTTGAACGTTTCGCTGCACTCAATTCCGTTTTTAACACAAAATTTCAAACAAACTCTGATCCGACATTTCGCCACACAAAAAAACGCCGAACACACTGAAGTAACACACAAAAAAAGAATCAACTCGATAGACATGATACTGCGCACGCAATTTGAAAATTCTCGTTACTTTTTGATCACACCTCGTACAGGGTGAGTTTTTTAACTTGAAACTGTAAAATATCTCGGAAAGTAAGCTTTATCGAAAAAAATGTTTCAAACAAAAGTTGTAGGGTTCGGAGGGGGCCACATGATAAAAATATGGATTTGACATTGAGTGACCTTTTCAAGGTGAGATCAATGTGATCGACGTTTTCTTAAATGGAACCCCCCTTTTTTATTACATATTCTTGTAGCTTATCTCGAGAGCTTTTCAAAACACTATAATAAAGTATTTTTTCATTAAGTACTTTTTGAGTTATTTTATATCTTAATCTGACATATTTTGATATAAAAGATAAAATATCTCGTAAAATATTTAGTTTTCGATAATCTTACCGTAATACTTTTATGTACAGAATAATGAGATAAATCAATTAGTATAAAAAAAATTGTTTTTAAGAAAAAGTATGTAATTAATTACGATGTATTTTTTTAAATAATTATTTGTTTTTTTTATACCAATTGATTTGTCTTATTATTCTGTACATAAAAGTATTACGGTAAGATTATCGAAAACTAAATATTTTACGAGATATTTTATTTTTTATATCAAAATATGTTAGATTAAGATATAAAATAACTCAAAAAGTATTTAATGAAAAAATACTTTATTATAGTGTTTTGAAAAGCTCTCGAGATAAGCTACAAGAATATGTAATAAAAAAAGGGAGGTTCCATTTAAGAAAACGTCGATCACATTGATCTCACCTTGAACAGGTCACTCAAGATCAAATCCATATTTTTATCATGTGACCCCCTCCGAACCCTACAACTTTCGTTTGAGACATTTTTTTCAATAAAGCTTACTTTCCGAGATATTTTACAGTTTCAAGTTTAAAAAATCACCCTGTATATAAGTATATGTATAAGTATATGTATAAGTTGTAACCGTTATTTCTTATTAATTATTTAAGTAATAATTATTAGATTATTCGGCGGGCGGTTCTTCGGTGCCCACGGCACACCTTCGGCGCGTATCTCGAATATCGATCCCGATATCCCGAAAAATTCAATATATCACCTGTTATGCCTCCGGAGAGGCACGGTAGTTAGGATCGTTTGCCGGAAGGAATTTGGGAATTCGGGCTCCGCCCGAGTATCTCACTGATTTTATTATAAATAAAATGATACCTTTGTATTCGGAGTAAATATATATATATATATATATATATATATATATATATATATATATATTATATCTGTTTTATTCGTAACTTGGCTTAATTACAAAGTTCCCGCACGTCACTCGCGTCGCGTATCACGATAACAGATATCTCGGCGTGCGCGTGTCTGGAGTCGAGTTTCGGTCGCAAGACTCATTTCTCGATCTTTCGAATTTCTTTCTGTCGACTGCGTGGCGTTAATTTAATAGTTTCCCGTAACAAGCGTTATTGACTGCTCGCGTAATGTTAATTAATGATAAAGACTGCCCGCCGCTCGTTAGCGATGGGTCTTTTTATTACCTCCCCTTGGTTTCCCAGGAGGGGATCGTTTAGCGACAAGACCATGTGTCGTGTCGCTCGATTTTTGCGGCAAGATCCGGATGCAAGCTAAAGAATTCTAAGTAGGACTTCTTTGCTTGCATTTTCGCAATTTCCTTATTCCTTTTTATTTCGCTTTTAGGTAGGATCTCTACGTTGCATTTTCGTCCTTATTCCGCTTGCCTTGATTTCCGCGTTTTCGCAATGAAGTGATTGCGCGGTCGCTCGGGCTACGCGCGTGGCTCGCGTTGTCAGCGCTTCGCTCGGTTAGCGTTCGTAACGTGATCTGTATTCGCGTTACACGTTGAGCAATGTCTTATTGTATAAAATAATATCTCTACAATACTATCTATCTAGAAATTTGTGTATAGCCTTTTCGGGCTATAACACACCAAATAACCGAGTTGGGCGCCAGGTACGGCAGGCCGCACCATTCACGATAATAGTAACGCTCAGAGACAATTGAGAGACCGATAATTAACGCGACGGCAAAATTCCGCGGCTACTCAATATACTCGAAATGGTAGAGGGGGTGGTTCGGGGGGAAATGGAAGAGATCTTGAGAACCGAGAACACAGGAGCAAAAATGAGCATTCGATAAGTTAAAAATAAAGATAACAATAATAATATATTAAATAAAACAAGAGTATAGAGCAGTTCACAGAAGTAATAATCGTGGACGACAATGGTTATTCTACAGGCGAATAAAATGTCATATTATCTAATTTTCGCAGAGATCAACACGACTGTGCGCAACAGTATCAAATTGCCCGGCGTCTTACACGCTTTTAACTCGACTTTTCGGCCGCGAGGATTTCCGCCGAGACTTAATTAGGCCGCGACAACTAAAGAAATCTCTCGAATGCGCCGGTAACTACTTTACGCACGCCCGTGAATCCGCGTCGATATAATAAAAAATTCTAGATTGTACGATTTGAATCGGTCCGTTGGTCCGGTTCGCGGTAAGCCAACATACGTCTCGATAACAATGACAAGGACCTTTGCGTTGAAATGCCGAATATATAACTCGAATGACTCGCGGAAACTAATAGCGGGCTCAAAGACACCCGATAGATTTCTTGCACGAATTTTTAGGATTGCGCTTTCTCCTGACTCGAATTTCTTACAATATATACAAGATAGGTGCTAATAATACACAGAAATAATACGGAAACTATCGATAACGACTGTGGTGTACGAGTCGTGCGATGCAATACTTTGCGCGAGTCGGAATATCGATCGCGTGAACGCAAAAATCCAGATACTTTACAACATGTAATAATTACGAACGCGAAAATAACATTAATGACTGTCGGCGGCGGCGAGATGAATAGAGAGAGCCAATTTTATATAATTCGGATGAGCGACGTGTGCCCGTCGGCCGTGCGACTTAATCTACCAAAATGTTCGCAAAGTTAATTCACCAAAACGCGTGGCTCGACAACTATTAAGGGCGCGACTCATCCGAATTAATTACCTACAAGTAATCGGCAACAAAATCGGTCGACGACGCTCGTCCCACCGGCTGGAAGCTCTCGATTTTCCTTCTTCAGTAATTAGGATACGCTCTAAAAGGCCTGCGTCCTTCTCGCTATCTCGCCGAACAGTGCCGAGCGAGAGTCCTGCAGGAGACACGCCGGCGCAATAAATCGCTATCGTGCCACCTGTGGTGCTATCGCGTTACGCAGGGCCGTCCTGCAGTCCTCGTGATCCTTGTTGTCATCACGGCCGTGTTGGTGGGTTCATCGCCTCGGAGTTTCCCAAGATTTTCTGTTGTTTGGCTTAAAGATGCGGGCTTACGGCTGCGCCCGATCGGCTCTCTTTCCTATTTGGTTGAATAGGTTTCGGATTGAGAGTCCGCTCGCCGCTCCGTCCTTGGGACTCCCTCGCTTCGTGCGGGTGGAGTGACCGCCTCTTTGGCTGGATTATTCCGGCCCTCCGCGCCTCTTTCCTGCCATAAGAAATATAAAATTATCGGCAGCGATGTTTACCAGCCATCAAAAGTGTTTTTAATATTAGACAACTACGACCTGACGTCTCCTGCCCTGGGTGTCCTGGACTCCCGCTCTCGGCTGCCCCTCTTCTCTCTTCCTCTTCTTCCGCCAGATAAGATCCCGCCGCTCGACCTCGTGCCGACAACCAACTCGCGGGCTCATATCGAGCTTACATTTTCGATAACTATTAATAACAAAAGTCAGATCTCGTCGATCTGACGATCGGGCCGCTCTCTCCCTAAATGGGGAGGACGCAGGCCCCCGAAAAACCGCCCGCGATCGGGCCATTCGGCCCTTGTGACGGACGTCCCAAAAACGTCACGTCACAAAGTATATGTATAAATATATGTATAAGTATAAAAATCTGCACGCTCCTTCTTCTAAAACAAAAAAAAACAACTGTTAATGTTTGCGATATTACGTGGACGTGCAAACGAGAACGCCGCGAAAGACTTTGCGCGCGGGATGCGACGGCCGACGGATCGGCAAAGCGCGCGAACAGTTAGACGCCGGTGATTCTAGGTCGAACACCCTATGTACGCTGTAATTAAAGAATATTCACGCGAATGCATACGAATGCAATCGTGATTTGCACGCGGCGGATAAACAGCGAAATATCGTCTGTCTCGGAATAACTCCGGTAGTCACACACAACGGAAGTGAAATAATCTATTTCACGCAAAATGTCGAATTTTTCTAATTACTTTGACAGCGTACACGCGTCGATAACTCCAAGCGGAATGCCGTTGAGCTCACTCGTCACCTCCTTCGCGAAGGATCCAGAAGATTTTCGAAATGGTGGACAGTTTTTATGCGACTTGTTTGTTACAATTTGATCACTGCATTCCCCGCGAAGGGCGACGGCGTTTATTTTTCTCGGGCTTTATTTCGCTCGACCGCGAAAGGGCCGCTCCTGATTGGGCGCCAGTGCCGGCAGCTCGCAGTGATGCGATAGGCGCGTGTCGACATGCCGAAGGCTTTGATTCGGACGCGCGCGGCGACGACATGTCGCGCGGCAATTATGAGCCGCATGCAGCGAACTAACGCGATCTCAAACATCCCGCCCGCCTCGCCGAAACTCCGGCGAAATAGCACTCCGCTTATTAGCGCCTCGTGAGCTCCCGCATGGCGCGGCCCTGCGACCGGCAGTTAATGAACGGCGCCGCGAGTTACGCACGATGCTCGCGTATGATCCACGGCACGTGGTCGATCGGCGACACGTGTGGTCGATACGCGTGAATTATGCAGTGCGTGGTGGAGTGTTACAGTGCATCGGAGTGTCCGCCGAGACGAGACAGGAATGAGGCCGAAATGCCGCGGCGTGAGAAAGTAATCGGTGAGTATTTCAACCTAAACGAGATTATGTGACTGATTTCCCCAGCGCAGGAGATACAGCGCATGGCTCACCTAGCATCACCTGAGCCGCGTAATGTCGAATTCCACGCCTGGCTCGTAGGCGCGGGGAGCAAGACGCGGGAGCGCGAGCTGGAATGTCACAGCTGATCGATGATACGAGAGGCCACAGAAAATGCCAGGTAATATAAGCCGATTCTAAGTGTGAGAATGATAAATTTTAGATTCGAGATTCGATTCGCACTGTTTCTCGCCACATTGCTTTAGAGAAATGTTGTTTAAGCGCCAATATTACCTCGGATACGCATAATTGTAAATAATGAAAATCTTGCGATATCTTTGGGCGCGCGTCACTCGTCGGAGAAAAAGAAAAGGAAAAGAGAGTGACAAAGAGAGATCGATCTGATTGACGGAGCTGCGTTTAGATTTTAATTTTCTTTTTCTCCTTTTACAGCCGGATGGGTGACTCGTCCCGCGCAATGCGGGTGCTCGGTTTCCTGCTCGTCGGAGCGGCTTTCCGGCAGGAGGACGATCTTGACGATCGGGCGTGTCAGCTCCGATGTGGCGGGCGGATGGTGATCACGCGGATCCGTCCGTCGGCTCCCGGGTGCACACTGGTGATCCGGGCGAGAGGCCATCGTGTTGGCAGCAGAGTCGCCCGACGCGCACCTCGTCGTTGGTGGCCCACTATTTAGGCCGTTGGAGCAGCGAGTGGAGGTACTCCTGGGACCATCTGTCCCAGAAGTGGTCGCGCATCCTCTGGAGCAGTTGCCAGCGAGAGAGGCGGCCGATCGGCACGTCCAGGAAACTGGCCTCTGGAATCGCGTTGAGCGCCGATCCCATGAGGAAGTGCCCCGGTGAAATTGACTCCGGAGTCAAGGCCGCCAGGTCGTCCGGATCGTCAGACACCGCCTGCAGCGGCCTGGAGTTCATGCAGTCCTCGATCTGCGCGAGGAGAGTGCTTATCTCTTCAAAGGTGAGCGTCGATTCTCCGAGCACTCTCCTGAGGAGATGTTTGCACGACTTCACCGCCGCTTTCCAAAGACCGCCGAAATGGGGTGCTGACGGTGGAACACCACTTTATCTGTTCGTTGGCCATCTGGTCGACGATCTTCCGCTGCTCCGGGCTGCTGGCGGTGAAAAACGCTCAAAGTTGAGCGTCGGCCCCGACGAAGTTCGTGCAGTCACTATGCAGGCTGCGACAAAGCCCTCGCCAAACTGTAAATCGCCGCAGGGCGGCCAAGAATGCGTCCACCGAGTAGTCCGACACGACCTCCAGATGCACGGCCTTCGTGCTGAAACACACGAAGACCGCGATGAAGGCCTTGTGCGCGCGATGTCCGCGTCCCTTTGTCGTGCGCAGCTGGATGGGGCCGGCGTAGTCGACGCCGGTGCACAGGAATGGTCTCGCAGGCGTGACGCGAAGACGTGGCAGGTCTCCCATGATCTGCTGCTGCGTGGCCGCTCGCCATCGGACGCAGGTGACGCAACGTTGGATCACCTCCTTGACCAACTGCCGCCCTCGGGGTATCCAATAATGTTGCCTGATGGACCCGGGGGTAAGTTGCACGCCCCCGTGCAATGTTTGCCTGTGACAGGCCTCGATGGTGAGCCGCGTGAAGTGCGACGAGCTTGGCAGGATCACCGGATGTCGCTCGTCGTAGGCCAAGAGGGCATGTTTGAGACGTCCACCAACCCTAAGGATTCCTTGAGGATCTAAAAACGGGGTAAGCTTAGTCAATGGGTTGCTTTTGGATAGCGGGGCTCCCCGCGCGAGCGTTTTTAATTCCTCGTTGTATGTCTCAGCCTGCACCACTCGGATCCACGCCAGGCGAGCGTCGTCATACTCTGCGGCTGACAGGGTGTCCTTGGTCGGGGCTTGCTCTGTGGCGGGGGGCGCCCGCGGAGCAGCTACTGGGCGCCTCCATCGCCTCCTCCAAGCGGTCACTCGCAGAAGACGATTCAGGAAGGAGAAACGCGTCAGCTCCTCTGGCTCGGTCGCCTCCGCCGCTGGCGCAGTGGCAGCGAGCGCTCTAACGCGCTTCTTCGGTAGCTCGCCGGCGAGCTCCTCGTCGCGAGAGTCTGGCCACGATGCTCTGTCCTCCATCAGCCAGGGTGGACCCTTTCACCAGAACGAGTGCGTGACCAGCTCGCTCGAGGAGATTCCTCGGGACGCGCAATCGGCGGGGTTCTCCGTCCCCGGGAGATGATGCCACTGGGCCCCTGACAATGTTGTCTGGATCTCGGCGACCCGGTTGGCGACGTACACCTTCCAGCGTGTCGGATGGCCGCGACGGGTGAGTCGGACCACAGGTGAATGGGCGCGTCCCCGGCCCCGAGAACCCGCTGAACGTGAACTGCCAGCCTGGTGAGAAGAGAGGCCGCGCAGAGCTCCAAGCGAGCTAGACCGGAGGTCACCGTCTTCAACGGCGCTACCTTGGTCTTTGCTAAAACCAACAAGATGTATTTTTGTCCATTGCAGGTCTCCGTCCGCACATAGATGACGGCGGCGTAGGCCCGCTCGGACGCGTCCGCGAAGCCATGCATTCGATTCGCGCGTGTGCTGCGCTGAGGAGTATGTCCCGGGGCGGGACGCGGATCTCCTCCAAGCTCGGAAGATCGTCGTGGAACTTGCTCCACAGTTGCGTGTCGGCATCGGCCAATAGAGTGTCCCAGTCCAGGCCTCGCAACCACGTGGACTGGAACCGGATCTTCGCCCAGATCACGGTCGGCGCCAGCCAGCCCAGCGGGTCAAACAGGCGGGCCGTCAGCGAGAGGACGGACCGCTTCGTGAATGCTGACACTGCGATGGACCTGGTGGAGAACGAGAAGCAGTCGATGCTCGGGTGCCACTGGAGGCCGAGAGTAGCGTGACTCTCCTGTGAAGTTTAGGACAGCAGGTCGCGCTGGGTCCGGTGCTCCGACGGAATGTGGTATAGCAGGTGGGAGTCGTTCGCCGACCACTTCCTCAGCGGTACCCAGCCCGCCGTGCACAACTCCGTTAACTGCCGCTGGAGGTCCATGGCTTCCTCGATGGTGGGTGCGCCCGTGAGGATGTCATCCATGTAGGCGTCCCGGCGCAGAATCGCTGATCCCTTGGGGAAGTGGGCCTCTTCATCGTCGGCGAGTTGTCTCAGGGAGTGCATCGCCAGGAACGGATCATATGCCATGCCGTAAGTGACTGTGTTCAGTTCATATTCCTGCGGAGCTGCCTTGTCGTTGTGACGCCAGAATATCTTTTGTAGGTGACAATCCTCGGGGGCGACGAGTATCTGACGATACATCTTTTTGATGTCGCTCGCCAGCACGAATCGATGCACTCGCCACCGCAACAGCACGTCGTCCAAGGCGGGCAAGAGGTTCGGCCCCACTTTGACGTGCCGGTTGAGGCTCGCGCCGGACGCCACGGTCGACGAACCGTTGAATACGACACGTATCTTGGCCGAAGAACTTGCCCGAGGCATCACCCCGTGGTGAGGCAGGAAGCACTCGGAGGTCGTTGCTGCACCGGAACGTGCAAGAGACATGTGCTCCAAGACCTCGTACTCTCGCATGAAGTCGGCGTATAGACGTCGCAGCTGGTCGTCGCGAGCGAACCTTCGCTCCATTTGCCCGAGCAGGCGGGCGGCGGTGAGCTTCGTCCCCGTGAGGTCCGGTAAAGGCGGCGTGAGCGGAAGTCGGAACACGAAACGGCCGCTGACGGTTCGAGCGTGCGTTCGAACGAAGTGGTCCTCGGCTTCCCTCTCGTCGATGGTGAGTGGCGCAGCGGTGGCGCCCACTTCTTCCTGCCGCCAGAACGTCTGCACCAGGGTGTGGAGGTCGTCGTCTCCGCTGCAATGGTATGTACGGGCGGACCGCGCGGCGGCCGTGACGCCGACGGCGCCCGAGAGAATCCAACCCAACGTTGTCTTCTGTGCCACAGGTTGGTGGCGTCCTCCGCGGCGTAAACCCGGCTGGAGGATGTCCGCGCAGACGTCGGCACCCAGGAGAAGCTCCACTGGATCGGCCGCGAAGAAGTCCGGGTCGGCGAGCTCCAAGTTGTCGAGGTGGCGCCATGACTGCCGATCCGCACGGAGGCCGCCGTTGTGCATCGTCACTCGGTCGATGAATGCCGAAATCCGCAGTGGCGGGCCGTCGCGCAGCGGCGAGAGCGCGAGCTCGACCTTCGGGCCCCGAGCGCCCGTCAACGCCGACTATGGAAATGGAGGTGGGTGCCCGGGCCAGCTTCAGACTCTGAGCTAGCGACTCGGCCACGAGCGAGATTTCGGAGCCTTGGTCGACTAGGGCACGCACGGCGTGCAGGATTCCGAACTTGTCGGCGACGCGAACGCGCGCGGTTGCGAGGAGCACCGCCGATGCGGCTTTCGCGTTCCGGTTGGCGGAGAGCGAGGCTCTGGCGATCTCGTTTGTGTTGCCCGCGTCATGGAGGAACGAGTGATGGCGTTCGCCGCACGACGAGCACGTCTTCTTAGACGGGCATTCGCTTGCCTTGTGCCTCCCAAGGCAGTTGAAGCACAACTGGTTTGCTTCAACGTGCTTTCTTCTCTCCAACGCCGTCTTTGCCTTGAACGCGTCGCAAAACATAATGTAATGTTCGTGGCACATCTTACACCGCCCGCGCTTGCTATCGGGTTTCCGAGCATGAAGCACGCGCGGCGGGCGCCCGGAATTCGTAACCGGTTTCGCGGAACTCGACTCCGCTTTGCTCGGCTGCAACGACTCGAGCGTGTGCAGCTGTCGGTCGATGAATTGTATCAACGAGGCGTACATCGGCGGTTCCGTCGTATCGCCAATCTCCCATTCGCGGCGCGCCCAGGAGTCTAATAAATCTACAACAAGGTGCACGAAAAGATCTTCTCCGCGCGTTATCGGTTGTCCGATGCTCTCGAGCGAGCCGACGATACTCAGCACACCGTGATAAACCTTGCGCAAATCCGCACTCGACTCACCTTTTATCCGCTGGATTGCCGTGAACCTCGATATGTAGGACCGCACGAGCAGGCGCTTGTTCTCGTAGTAGTCCGTGAGAACTTTCCACGCGCGATCAAAGTTTTCGCCTGTCGTGGGTAGACTACGGATCAGGAGCTCTGCTTCTCCTTTCAGGCACGCCTTGAGGTAATGAAGCTTCTCGACGTCGGCGGCGGATGCATCCTTCCCGATGAGGGAATGGAAGAGGTCACGGAATGACGGCCAATCCTCGTAGAGTCCGGAGAACTGCGGGAGTTGGATTCTCGGCAGGGTCGTTTGCGACGGCTATGACGGAGCCGATCCGACGGCTGGAGCCTCGACACTTTCTGCGGCTCTGAGGCGTCGAAGCGTGTCTAAGAACATGCCCTTCTGCGTCAGGTAAGCCTCCTCTGCTAAAGCTTGCATGTCGGTCTTCACATACGTGCTCTCCGACAGGGCCTCCCAGTGTTCGAGAAGCTTGTCGTGCTGAAACTCAAACTTCGCCCAGTTGGCCTCGAGGGCTTAGAGTCGCGCTTCCGCCAGACCGATGGTTATGTTGGCGGTTCCCGACTTCCGCAAATTCTCATATGCGCGGGCTATGCGTCCGTATAAGTCCGACTGCGAGCGGACAGTTGGATCCTTGTCCTTATTCATCTTTGTCTTTCAGGTGAGCGACGTCCGGAAGAGCACAGACGGAATCACTGCAGACACTGCACTCACTCCACGCACCGGATGGCAAGAGATCCGGCTCGAAGGACCAGCAAATGTTTGCGATATTACGTGGACGTGCGAGCGAGGATGCCGCGAAAGACGTTGCGTGCGGGATGCGACGGCCGACGGATCGGCAAAGCGCGCGAACAGTTAAACGCCGATGATTCTAGGTCGAACACCCTATGTACACTGTAATTAAAAGAATATTCACGCGAATGCATACGAATGCAATGATTTGCACGCGGCGGATAAACAGCGAAATATCGTCTGTCTCGGAATAACTTCAGTACTCACACGCAACGGAAGTGAAATAATCTATTTCACGCAAAATGTCGAATTTCTCTAATTACTTTGATAGCGTACACGCGTCGATAACTCTAAGCGGAATGCCGCTGAGCTCACTCGTCGGCTCATTTTTATAACGTCGCCTCCTTCGCAAAGGATCCAGAAGATTCTCGAAATTGTCGTATTTTCGCTGACAGTTTTTATGCGATTTGTTTGTTACAATTTGATCTCTGGATTCCCCGCGAAGGGCGACGGCGTTTATTTTTCTCGGGCCTTTTCGCTCGACCGCGAGAAGGCCGCCCCTGATTGGGCGCCAGTGCCGGCGGCTCGCAGTGATGCGATAGGCGCGTGTCGACATGCCGAAAGCTTTGATTCGGACGCGCGCAGCGACGACATGTCGCGCGGCAATTATGAGCCGCCTGCAGCGAACTAACGCAATCTCAAACAGTTAATAATAAACTAATTTTATAAATTATAAATATATAAAGAAGAATTATAAATATGTATATAAAGAAGATACAATTAGTTATTCATATTAGTTGGCGAGAACTTGGAAGTTGACGGAAATTCGATTGGAAGCTCGCGTTCATTGTTTTCACGCTCTTTAATCTTGCACATCTCCCGCAACACTCAATGAACGTCCCGCGCTTGTGTATGCAGGATTTTCGTCCGAGCGGAGAGCTCCGCCAAAGTGTGACGTGTGATCTGCACACCGTTTGTTATCCGTCTTCTAAAAAAGATGAGAATAAAAAGAGACAAATCAATCGCATCATCGTTAAGAGTGGGCAAATACTTACACCAATCGTTCGATGTCCTTGTCTCCATCTATTTCAAAATCTACCCGAAAAGACTTCGGGCTATGGCGGATCACGCCATAGGCTTCATTACGTAAATCTGTAGCCATCAACAATAATGCCGAAGCTTTCGCCTCTATTTAATCGACAGTCATAGCGATGAAGTCGGCCACATCTATTATTTGATTTACGAGATCCATCACGTCGCGTTTCACCGATATTTTGTTTTTCGGAGCGATCTCGCGCTCCTTTTATGAGCGGTTAATACGCATTTCGCCCGCATGGAAACTTGGTCTTCGGAGCGATCTCGCGCTCCTTCTATACACGGATCACGATATGATTTTGTCGATCACAGCATTTTCTCTGTTTTTCGGAGCGATCTCGCGCTCCTTCTATAAACAGATCGCGATATGATTTTGTCAATCACAGCATTTTCTCTGTGTATTTTCCGCCAAAAGCGATAAGAGAGACGCTTTCTCGAACGAATCATAGAGAATCGCGCTTTCATCGAATGAGTCATCTGTCGTAACCCGACCAATTTCTTAATATAAAAATATAAAACAAGTAAAGTAGAATAGAAAAGATTAAGAAAGAATTTGCTGATTAAAGCAAAGCATTAGAATCAGGGAAAGAACCCAAAGAAAAATAATTAAAAAAGAATAAAAGATTATTAATAAAATAAAAGTAAGAGACGTGACTAAAAAGAGGGAAGTCACGGTCAAGTTCTCGGAAGCTGAATAAGCAGCTGACGAGACAGACTGACAAGCGGAGCACGAGACATGCTCTGGTCAGGGCTACCATACTCCTCCCTAATCAACGACCTAATTAATTAAGATATATAATAAGCGCGAGATGAACCGACGCTCGCTCGCTCGCTCAGTAATATAATCGCACAGTATCAAAGTACCATACGTATTGCGCCCGACCATCATAATCGCGAATAAGTGAAAAGTATACTGAATCTTGCAAAATATACTAATTTATACCTAACGTCCGGGAGTATCTTATTTCGAGCGTGGATCCTAATCCTTTGGGCGTACAAATCCCTAAAGACCTCTTCCTTAGCGGCTAGAGGCACAACAGTTTGTACATACATTGCATGTTGTACAAATGTATATGCAGGGTATTTCATTTTAATTAATATAATCAAATATCTGAAAATCATGGGATTTAGAAAAAAAATGTATCAGACAAAAGTTGTAGAGTTTTGTGAAGAACATAATATCGTAACCTAGAATTGCCCTTGGGTGGTATTTCTCAATATTATCCATTTTACGTCAAATATCGCGAGGAATTGATTTATATAAAAAATTATGGTGGTTCCAAAAAAACTAGTTAATCTTTAAACTTTTTAATTTATTCCTTCTCGAAACTTTTTATCTTTAAAATATTTTCACTTTACAACCAGTATCAGAGATATTTGACTGTATTAATTAAAATGGGACGCCCTGTATATACATACTTACATGCAGTGATGCCAGATTCGGGACTCTGCAACATGCCACAGCATGTGGAAGGGATAGCGCACACAAAGGAAGAGCCGTGTACGTGTGCGCTCGGCGCTCGGCCAGCTTCGGGCAATAGAAGCAGGCAGGCATACAATCCGCTGTCTTTTTCTTTCCCGAACTATAGCTATAGCTATGACGTGAGCGTCCCGTTTGACCACGTTGATATTGACCACGTTGCGATTGACCACGTTGATATTGACCACGGTCCCGATTGACCACGGTCCCGATTGACCACGGTTCTAATTGACCACGGACCCGATTGACCACGTTGATATTGACCACGGTCCCGATTGACCACGTTGATATTGACCACATTAATATTAACCACGGTCCCGATTGATCACGGTCCCGATTGACCACGTTGATATTGACCACGGTCCGGATTGACCACGGATCAATACATGTCGTTACTAGGGCATGTACTTTACAAGTTGTAAAGCGAGGTCCATTGTGCCTGATTGGCGGAGGGGGTGCGAGAGGGGGGCCAAAAACCACCCTTGCACCCCCCGCATGTGTGTGTGTGTGTGTGTGTTACATGGTTTTTCAATCGGGACCGTTGTCAATATAACCATGATTAATTGGGACCGTGGTCAATATCAACGTGGTCAATCGGGACCGTGGTCAATATCAACGTGGTCAATCGGGACCGTGGTCAATACTAACGTGGTCAATATTAACGTGGTCAATATCAACGTGGTCAATCGGGACCGTAGTCAATACTAACGTGGTCAATATTAACGTGGTCAATCGGGACCGTGGTCAATATCAACGTGGTCAATTTGAATCGTGGTCAATCGGGACCGTGGTCAATCGGAATCGTTGTAAATATCAACGTGGTCAATCGGGACTATGGTCAATCAGGACAGTGGTCAATCGGGACCGTGGTCAATATCAACGTGGTCAATATCAACGTGGTCAAACGCAACATGGTCAATCTCAACGTGATCAATTGGGACCGTGGTCAATATTAACGTGGTCAAACGGGTGCCACTCGCTATGACGCGTTGCTTGGAGTGAGTCTCAATTGCACACATTACCGATCGGACACGACAATATTTCTCATTCGGACACAGACCCAATCGGACACAGGCTCGATCGGACACAGTCCCGATCGGACACAGGCTCGATCGGACACAGACCCGATTGGACACAGTTCCGATCGGACACATACTGTTGCAATCAGACACAGATCCAATCGGACACAATTCCGATCGGACACATATGGTTGCAATCGGACACAGGCCCGATCGGACACAGATCCGATCGGACACAGACCCGATCGGACACACGTCCGATCGGACACAGGCCCGATCGGACACAGGCCCGATCAGACACAGGCTCAATCGGACACAGACCCGATTGGACATAATTCCGATCGGACACAGTCCCCATCGCGAAGCTAGGTCCATCCTACAATTGTTGTGTGGATAGGGAAATGTATGCGTAGACCCAATGGGTTCCGCCCCCCCCCCCTATGGGGGGGCTCCACTATCAAAGAACTAGACACATAGGTTTGCGTTGAACCTCGTTTCGCGGGGAAAGTTGTAAACCTATGTGGAAACTTACTTCGCATTAAAAAGTATATGCGTGGAGGCAGTATGTTCCGCCCCCCCCCCCCTACGGGGGGGCTCCACTTCCGGAAGATATAACCTAACCCAAACCTATATATTTCTGATATACTGTGTCCGATCGGGATGGTGTCCAATTGCAATCATATGTGTCCGATCGGGCCTGTGTCCGATCGGACCTGTGTCCAATCGGGCCTGTGTCCGATTGGAATGGTGTCCGATTGCAACCATATGTGTCCGATCCGCACTGTGTCCGATTGGGTCTGTGTCCGATCGAGTCTGTGTCCGATTGGGACTGTGTCCGATTGCAACAATATGTGTCCGATCGGAACTGTGTCCAATTGGGTTTGTGTCCGATCGAGCCTGTGTCCGATCGGGACTGTGTCCGATCGGAACTGTGTCCGACCAGGTCTGTGTCCGATCGGGAAATATTGTCGTGTCCGATCGATAATGTGCGCAATCGGGACGATCCCGTTGCTTGCCACCAGCCTCGAGATTTCGGGATCTTGAGAATCATATATGTTAGCGGCAGCTTGACTCGTCTAATAAATTACGCGGCCCTTCTCGCATTTAGCTTGATTATTTTACAACTACACCATAAAAATTACTAATTGAATAAATATTCTAATTACATTGAAATTTATTCTGTATATAAAAGATATAGACTAATTAAAGAAATAAACAATAGAAAGAGCGTAAATGTGATAGAAATCCACTCTTAGCCAACATGTACGTCTTTTTACTTTTTTAATAATAAATATTTTATTAGTTAAAATATTTAATTTAGTAAAATAAAGAAAAAAAATTATTTTTGCAATAATATAAATTATTTTATTCTATATTATTTTATAGATGGACAACGTACATATTGTTGCTCAACGGAAACCGCGAGAAGGTGGTGGTCTTTTCCGTCAAGAGAAAATATAAAAAAAGTTTTTTTTTAAATATATTAGATATAATTATATATATAATAATAATATAATATATATAATAATTTAAATATAATATTAAAGAAAACATTTTTTATATTTCCAAGGAAGGTAGATAGAATAGAGGATAGATAAAAAGATATGAATATATAACAATTATTTTTACGCGCTTATCTTTTACAAGCGTGATGTCTTTTACAGACATGGTATCTTTTTTACAAACATGGTGTCTTTTACTGACATGGTGTCTTTTACAGACACGGTGTCTTTTACAGACATGGTGTCTTTTTTACAGACATGGTGTCTTTTTTACAGACATGGTGTCTTTTTTACAGACATGGTGTCTTTTTTACCGACATGGTGTCTTTTTTCACAGACAGAATTTCTTATTTACGAGATGAAGGACCAGCTATTTCAATAATATCTGCAGCATGCAACCTTAAAATATTTTTATCTTTCTTAGCAGCGGTAGCGTATAATTTGTCCGTTGACATAAGAGACAGATGCTTTTCGTTAATTTTCATGTTTATAGCCGTTTCTCCCCTCGCCTTCAACGCTGATTTTATTACGCAAGTGGCATTAACACAAGCCGAAGAGAGTTTGTTACGTTTTTTGGATTTTAAATCAGTTAAAATCGAAAATGTTCTCTCTGGATCTGCATTTGAATTCGGAAGTGATCGAACAGCGCTCAGAATATTTCTCAAAGTAGGATATTTGTAAGCATTATTTGACAACTGGCGCTGCAAGATTTCTTTCCACATATAATCAAAATTTAATTTTGATATATTCCGATTTTCTTCTGGAGTTAAATCTGCTGGTAATGCAAACCACTCTTTTCTTAAGGATTCTTCATCAAAGCCACCGCAGTTCTCGCAACGAAAGAAACATGCTGGAATGATGTTTCTCTATTATCATTAAATAGAGATATAGATGGTCCAAAAACTTGTAATTGTATCAAAAAATCATGCGTAATCGGCAATCTTTTGCGTATTTCTTCTGCAGCAGTTAGATAAAATTGTAAACAGTTCTGTCGAACGGTTATAATTATATCCACATGACCTTCCATCGTTAGATTATTAAGGTACTCTTCACATTCGGGAGCTTTCCGTTTGACAACGTTGATATTGACCACGGTCCCGATTGACCACATTGAAATTGACCACGTTGCGATTGACCACGTTGATATTGACCACGGTCCCGATTGACCACAGTCCCGATTGACCACGTTGATATTTACCACGGTTCCGATTGACCACGGTCCCGATTGACCACGGTTGAAATTGACCACGGACCCGATTGACCACGTTGATATTGATCACGGTCCCGATTGACCACGTTGATATTGACCACGTTAATATTGACCACGGTCCCGATTGACCATGGTCCCGATTGACCACGTTGATATTGACCATGGTCCCGATTGACCACGTTGATATTGACCATGTCCCGATTGACCACGTTGATATTGACCACGTTGATATTGACCACGTTAATATTGACCACGGTCCCGATTGATCACGGATCAATACATGTCGTTACTAGGGCATGTACTTTGCAAGTTGTAAAGCGAGGTCCGTTGTGCCTGACTGGTGGAGGGGGTGCGGGAGGGGGGGCCGAAGGCCCCCCTTGCACCCCTCCGCATGTGTGTGTGTGTGTGTTACATGGTTTTTCAATCGGGACCGTTGTCAATATTAACGTGGTCAATCGGGGCCGTGGTCAATATTAACGTGGTCAATCTCAACGTGGTCAATCGGGACCGTGGTCAATATCAATGTGGTCAATCTCAACGTGGTCAATCGGGACCGTGGTCAATATCAACGTGGTCAATCGGGACCGTGGTCAATATTAACGTGGTCAATATTAACGTGGTCAATATCAACGTGGTCAATCGGGATCGTGGTCAATATCAACATGGTCAATCGGGTCCGTGGTCAATTTGAACCGTGGTCAATCGGAACCGTGGTAAATATTAACGTGGTCAATATCAACGTGGTCAATATCAACGTGGTCAATCGCAACGTGGTCAATCTCAACATGGTCAATTGGGACCGTGGTCAATATTAACATGGTCAAACGGGTGCCACTCACCGAGTGACTGGATGTATTTCTTCGTATGTGATTACGATGTTCTTTAATCCTTGTTTCTAATTTCCTACTTGTTTGGCCCACGTATGAGGCATCACAGTCATTACAGTTGATTTTGTAAACTACGTTGTTAATAGATGGCTTTGGTAAACAGTCTTTATGCACCTTAATAAACTGATGCATTTTATTGAGGCTGTAATACGATGGTCTGATGTCGAGGTCTTTAACAATATTTTTGAATTGTTCGGATATGGACGGAACAAATGGAATTGTAAAATATTTGAAATTTTTATTTTCATCATTTTTAATTTCGTTGGACAGATCTTGTTGTCGCGCAAATCATTTTACAGTTCCTTGATCGGTGACACGATATCCGAGAGCGATTACGCGCACGCCGAGAACGTCTGGAAGCGGTTCTCCATTCGAACGCTAGGCGAATATAGCGACTTGTATCTCAAAATTGTTATTAGCAGATATTTTTGAAAATTTCCGCGAGAGTTGTATTAAAAGTTATGGGTTTGATCCCGCGTATTACTATACTCTTCCTGGATATACGTGGGATGCCATGTTGAAGCATACGAATATTACGTTCGAATTGCTTACAGATATCGATATGGTTTTATTTATCGAACGTGGAATACGCGGTGGTCTAAGTCAATGTTCCAACAGATATGCACATGCTGATAACAAGTATATCAGGTATATAAATATGAAACCGGAATTTTTGTATAGAAAATACACGTTTATTGTATGAAAATGATAAAAAATATTTTATTCGAAGTATTGCCCATTGCTAGCTATACATTTTTCCCATCTCTCTGACAATTTGTGGATGCCACGCCAAAAAAAACTGTTGCTCCTTTGAGGCAAACCAGTCATCGAGCCATTTTCGTACATTTTCGTAAGAAGTGAAGTGCTGCTCAGCAAGTGCGTGTCCCATGGATGCAAATAAGTAGTAATCGGATGGAGCCAAGTCTGGTGAGTAAGCCGCATGCGAAAGTATTTCCCAACTAAACGCCTCAATCGTTTCCTTGACCGGTTTTGCTGTGTGTGATGGTGCATTATCATGAAGCAAAATCACTTTGTGTTGCCTTTTTTGATATTCTGGTCGTTTTTCACGCAAAGCTTGATTCAAATCGATCATTTGTTGTCGGTAGCGTTCAGTATTAACGGTTTCGCCAGGTTTTAGCAGCTCATAATAGATCACACCCTTCTGATCCTACCAAACACAGAGCATTGTCTTCCGTCCATAGCGATTTTTTTAACCACTCAAAGCACTGTGATTTACCAAGAGCATGCTCACCGTAAGCTTCGACAAGCATTCGATGCGATTCTGCAGCAGTTTTCTTCAAATGGTAACAGAAAATCAATGCTGTCCGCAAATCGTAGTTTCCAGGCACAAAATTCGACATGTTCAACGCTATTAAAAACTATGCTGTTGTATGAAACTTGTATTGTTGTGAGTTGAAAATCTTTATCAGATGTCAAACCAAGAAAATGGCGGCAATGACGCGGTTTGACGGTAACTACATTGACAGCTAGGGCCATCTATGGGCAAATTCCAGTTTCATATTAGGTGTACAAATAAGTTTCCGCCGTTTTTATCAAAAATTGGGCATTTATTGTGAAAGAACGGAACCTAATGTTTTATTTGAAGTATTGTCCATCGCTTGCCACTACTTTTTCCCATCTTTCTGGCAGCATACGGATACCGCGACGGAAGAATGCTTCATCTTTTGAGGCTATCCACGAATCGACCCAATTTTTGGTATCTTCATATGATGTGAAGTGTTGCTCAGACAGGCCATGCGCCATCGATCTAAACATGTGGAAATCAAGAGCAATGTCTGGTGAATACGGCGGGTGGGGTAAAACTTCCCAATTGAGTGTTTCCAAATAGGTTTTGACCGGCGCCGCAACATGTGGACGAGCATTATCATGCAGGAGAATAACTTTGTCGTGTCTGGAGTAGTGGGCGCGCTTTTCCTTGAGTGCTCGACTCAATCTCATCAATTGTGTTTGGTAGACGGCCCCAGTAATGGTTTCGTTCGGTTTGAGCAACTCATAATACACGACACCAAGCTGATCCTATCAAATGCATAACAAGAGTTTTTTTCCATGAATATTTGGCTTAGCTGTAGATGTTGAAACATGGCCAGGTGGTCCCCATGATTTCTTCCTTTTTGGATTATCATAGTGGATCCATTTTTCATCACCAGTGACTATACGGTGCAGAAAACCCTTTCGTTTATGCCTGGCAAGCAGCATTTCACATGTGAAAAATCGGCGTTCAATGTTTCTCGGCGTCAGTTCATATGGAACCCAATTTCCTTGTTTTTGAATCAATCCCAATGATTTCAACCGATGTGAAATTGCTTGTTGAGTCACTCCCAATGTAAGTGTAAGTTCTTCTTGCGTTTGGCACGAATCTTGATCCAATATTGCTTCCAATTCCGCGTCTTCATACACTTTCGGCCTTCCGCTACGTTCTTTGTCATCGATGTCAAATTCACCGTTCTTAAACTTTTGAAACCACTCACGACAACTTCTCTCACTTAAGGCAGCCTCACCATATGCTTCTACAAGCAATCGATACGCTGCAGACACGCTCAGCTGCAGATTTCTTCAAATTGAAGAATTAAATCAAAAGTTCCCGCAAATGACGCTTATTCGGCTCAAAACTCGACATTTTCGCACACAAAAGAATATATTGTACTGATAAAAAATCACTAATATTTTAAGGTTATGTTATTGACTGATGTCCAATCTTACGATAAGGACGTTTTACATCTGACAATTTTAACCATAACTTACTGGTGGTGCCAACTTTTGTCAAACGGCGGAAACTTATTTGTACACCTAATATTTATATACCTGATATGCAGTCGCACAATCCATCGATACCTTCATCGCATCTCATGTACTTTGATGTAAATAATTTGTACGGATGGGCAATGTGTCAACCTTTGCCCTATGCAGATTTTCGATGGGTCGACGACGTATCCGATTTTGATACGTCATTGATCGCTTGATTCGCCTATAGGCTACATCCTCAAAGTCGATCTCGAGTATCCGCAACATGTTTACGATGCGCACACTGATCTACCGTTTTGCCCGACACGCGACAAACCACTTGGTAAGCGGCAGGATATGCTGCTCACAATCTTATATGATAAGAAGCATTACGTAATACATTACCACAACCTGCAGCGACACGGACTTCGCGTTACAAAAATACATCGAATATTATAGTTTTTGCAATCTTCATGGCTTCGCAGTTATATTGAACTCAATACACAATTCCGAACACTTGCGAAAAATGATTTTGAAAAAAATTTATATAAATTAATGAATAATGCGGTATTTGGTAAAACGATGGAAAATGTGCGCAATCATGTTAATATTAAGCTTGTGACACATTGGGATGGAAGATATGGCGGAGAGGCGATGATCGCAAAACCAAATTTTCCCAGTAGAAGCATGTTTTCGAAGAATCTGATCGCTGGTGAATTGCGCAACATCGAAGTTAAATTTAATAAACCAATCTACGTGGGTATGTGTATACTCGACATATCCAAGACATGCTTGTACGAGTTTGATCACGATTATATGGTACCTATATATCGAGAGAAATGTAAAGTCATGTATACCGACACCGATAGTCTCATATATCACATCGAGTGTGAAAATGTGTATGACAATATAAAACGCAACGTCGACAGATTCGACACGAGCGATTATGCAGTGGACAATATGTACGGCGTGAAAAAGATATCGGGTTTAATGAAGGTTGAAAATAATGGTGCAATAATAATCGACTTCGTCGGGCTTATGGCGAAAATGTACGCGTTGCGAATAGATGGTAAGAAGGATACGAAAAAGATAAAAGGCGTAACGTCGCGAGAACGATAACATTCGACCATTACACGCGATGTTTGAATGAAGAGATTGAAATGACGCGTCAGGAATCTTGTATAAGATCTAAATTACACGAAGTATACACTATTTGCGAAACAAAAATTGCTCTAAGTCCGTACGATGACAAGCGGTATATCGTACCCGAAATCACCGACACGCTACCGTGGAGACATTACAAAATACCGTTGTAAATAAAAATTATGTATATTTATTGTAAATTAAAATTTTATGTATATTTTATATAGTATATTTTATAAAGTATACAATTTTGTTTATATATTTGTAAAATATCTTTAATATTATGTATTATTTTTAATAATATTTATAATATATTATTTTTATGTATTCAAGAGTTGTGTGTTGCATCAAATCTCAGCCATTTCACATAAACCTCGTCGCCCTTTTTGCGTATCACCTTTTCCACGAGATGTACGTCGGGATTAGCAACGCGATGTAACTTCGTATAAAATCTGCCAGCAACGGGATTTCCGCGCGAATCTTCGAGTACATAAGTCGCGGGATTAATTTTTTCCGCTTTAACGATTTTAAACACTTCAGTCGTCCAATTTGGTGTATAACCTTTGTCAAAGATGGTTTTGAATTTACTCACGCGTACCGGATCGCCTACTTTGATTCTTGCCGGTGCCGCAATCTTTACGTTGCTGTATACCGTATTTAAAAGTTTATCGGCGATCGCGGGGGTAACATCGATAGGCCTCATATCGATAGTGCGATGTTTTCGCACATTGTACTCTTCAACGAGTCGGGACAATGCGTCGATCCACTTATAATTTCCATTAAGGGTAAACATTTTCCACATATTGTTCTTTAACGTTCGGTTGAATCATTCCACGACCGATGCTTTCATGACAGAGTACGTTGAATAATGATTAATGTTGTGTTTCTTCACGAGTTTCTGTACATTTGCGTTGTAAAATTCTTTTCCTTTGTCGGTTTGAACATTTTTCGGGCATCTGCCATCGTCTCGAATTATCTTTGCGATCGTTTCCGACATCTCGTTACCACTCTTACTCTTGAGCGGTACAGCCCACGCATACTTGCTCAAAACATCGATAACTGTGAGTATGTAGTTGTAGCCTTTGTCTAATCGTGCATATGGACGCATCTCGACCACGTCCGCCTGCCACAGATCGTCGTACCTGCGTACTATGAAACCTCTACGTGGAAAATTTTTTCTCGCTGGAGCATGCAATTCTTCAACGAGCAGCTGTTTTTCAAAAGTCTGTCGTAGCATATTTGATCGAGGCATAATTCGTAATAATGAGATAATTCCTCCACGTATATTCTTTATGTATCTTTCTTCTCCTGCGCTGAATCAGATGTACGAGGGGGGACCCAAAAGAAACCGGAATTATTTTCTGGAAGGCGGGCCTCTTGTAATACAGATTTCCCCCACTAGGTGAATGTTCTAGTGACCCATCTGCATCAATATATCAGCTGACGTTGTTATGGGAGGCTGCATTCGGCTTCAGTGAATTTTTTTTGAAGACTATTTCAACGCGTTTGCCTATTTCGTGATGGCTGATTTACACGAACAACGTGCGGCAGTGAAATTTTGTTTCCTGTTGGGAAAAAACAATTGTTATGCTACAAACAGCTTACAAGGAAGCTGCTCTGAATAAAACACAAGTTTACGAATGGTTTTTCCGTTTTAAACGAGGCGAAATGTCGATTGACGATCATCGCCTCGTTCCGGGCGTTTTTCGACCAACCGAACTGAAGAAAATGTGGTAAGAATTCATCAAGCCGTCTTGGAAGACCGCTGTCGGACCATTGATGAACTTATGGAATTAACTAGAGTGTCGTGGAGTTCCTGTCAGCGAATTTTATCGGAAGATTTGGGCATGAAACGAGTCGAAGGGCGCCCGGAACGAGATTGATCGTCAGTCGACATTTCGTCTCGTTTAAAACGGGAAAACCATTTGTAAACTTGTGTTTTATTCAGAGCAGCTTCCTTGTAAGCTGTTTGTAGCATAACAACTGTTTTTCCCCAACAGGAAACAAAATTTCACTGCCGCACGTTGTTCGTGTAAATCAGCCATCACTAAATAGGTAAACGCGTTGAAAGAGTCTTCAAAAAAAATTCGCTGAAGCCGAACGCAGCCTCCCATAACAACGTCAGCTGGTATATTGATGCAGATGGGTCACTGGAACATTCACCTAGTGGGGGAAACCTGTACTACAAGAGGCCCGCCTTCCAAAGAATAATTCCGGTTTCTTTTGGGTCTCTCCTCGTAGTCTGCGAGTGAGTTGCATACCGAAGCGTTTTCTGCATTTCATCCATCATTATTTGCAGCGTCTGCATATTTGTCTCGAGCGTTATTATTTTTTTCTCAAATTCTTCCTGTCGATCTTCCAAAAGCTTGACACTTATTACCACGTACTGTTTGTTTGCAGCATCAGTATCATCTTCCGGTTGCGCTACGCGTCGTATCTTGCGCGACCTTGCGTCAAAGCCGGAGGCTGTCTGACACAGAGCGTTATCGCGCACGTAATTTCTTAGTAATTCATTCCATTAATAGTGTGAGTTGTTCGATGTTCCCAACGATAATCCAAATTTATTAATTGACATTTCGATACAAACAATAATGACAGACTGACTCGTTTCGTCGACGCATAGTTTAATTTATAAGAAGGCCAGCTTCGCAAAGTTCCTCGATAATTGATAATATTTCATTGTCGTGGGCATTGTTGCCGGCTTGACGCGAAGCTTTCAGCAATCGCCAGCGATCTACCAACTCGTTGGGATCATTCCAATGCACGTAAACGATCTTATTATCGTTTAACGTCAGAGCGCGCAGTATGTTTATATCTCTTCTAGCTTTTTTATCAAAGATTAATGGCGCTATTATTTTTTTATACTTTTATACTTATCCCTTGTTACTTAATACTGGCTTACACATATTGTTGCCACGTCTATGCGCATTCGTCGCGTGTAATATATTTTGTATTTAATTATGTCATCATTATATACGTCACCGTCGGGCATTCTCTTGAAAATCAACTCGTAGAGACCTGGTGTTCCCACGTAGTTTATTTAATCGATAATTATATTGTCATCTTTATCAACATCAAAAATTTTATCACCAATCATCATTCCATCGTTAAAAATTTAACACCGTATACATAATCCATACTGCTATCTTTATCTTGACTCAAAATAGCTCCTACATATTTTTGCCCTAGTGGACCCAAATGTGCGCGCAATGTACTTTGACCCTCGAACGTTTGTAATAGATGTTGAACCGACGTCACAAGCGTTTCAGGTGCGGTTTCGAAAATTTCATTTCCAGATGGAGACGGTCTTTCGTGCAATATTTGACTTGGTTACATCTTTTATCGGAGTAGATGTAACAGCATTCGATAATTGTTTCATTCGCTTACGTTTTGATTGATTTGGAGTAGAAGTTATTAGCGAATCGTTTAATGATATATTTGACCGTGTTCGCTTTGTTTCATACTTCGACTCTTTTTTCAGATGCTTGTCTTCGAGCATACTCGATGGTTCGATTTTCGCTTTATTAGATTCCACATTGATTGTATTTTCGACAAGTTGTTTTAGAGGTTCGGTAATTGGTTTAAAGTGCTTCTCCAATGCGACGTCTTCCTCCATTTGACCAGTTTTTAAAGAACGATATTTTTTGCGGATTGATTCGCTTGTTTTTGCAATCTCTCTCACAATCTTCTCACGATCGTCACTGTCAATCGTCGTCGTTATGTTGCGCTCGGACGAAAATTTTTAGACATTGCTCGATCGATGTATCAATAGCGACTAACCACTTTACGGTATTGCAAAATCGTTAAATCCTTTTCGGTATCGTCCATTAGTCTGTACACTGTCTTTATCAATCACTACAAATCCATACTTGTGTTGCCAACATTTCTGACAGAATGCGCGAAAATCATCGTAAGACATGTACAACATCAGTATTTACATGATCGTTGTATACATGTTTCAAGTTTGTACCATCTTGTTTAAATAAAATCAGTAAATTCGCATTGTCCCGTATAAGATGCTTGGGTATCTTGGCATACGTTTGACAAAGATAGAAACAGTCGACGCTCGATTGTCGACCCATTGCAAAATACTCTCTTATCGTATCTTGCTTATCGCACGCCACGTCATCAAAGATAAAAATAGAATTCGGAAGCGCCTCGCTCGGTGGAATAACGTCACTATTATTAGAGAATGTAAAATAACCTGTTTCGTCGATCGGTGACAGCAAATTTTCTAAGTATCGATATTTCGGTTGTTGAAGCGATTTCGAGTATAATACACATTCTCGAAACGTACACCGTGTGGACTTTCTATCAAACTTATCAACACGTTAGTTTTACCGCAATTCGAAGGACCGCAAATGATATCGCGTATAGTAGTCGGCAGCATGTTTCCATGCTTGCGTATTTCTTTCTCGGACATTACTCGTGTTTTATCGTCAAATTTGTCACTTTGTTTATCGTCGCTTGTCGCACGAACCACATGTTTGCTCTCGCGAATCTCAAATCAGATTTTTGGAAAATGAGTCATCGGGGCTCTATTTATAGAGGTGCACCGAATCGAAATCGCTCAGTCTCGAAAACGTTGCTTCTTCTGTCAGTTAACAGCGATATTCTCGAGCTTACCACCGAGCAGTTACAGATTATCTCCAAGATTGTTTTACTGCGAGACTTTGGTAGCTACGTGGAACAATTGTGGGACAAACTTCCCGAACATATAAAAGCTGATTCAGAGGTTCGACAATATCGTCGATGCATGCGACATTATAATTTGCCGTGGCAGCAAACACATATCGACGGTCCAACATCGTTAATAAAAGATTGTGGCAAATGCCAGCGAAAATTATAAGAGGTAGCGGTTTGTTAAATCGTGCGATAAACGCACTTCCTATCGAATTACATATTCCTGGCTATCAGTTTTGCGGACCTGGGTCTCATTTAGAAATACGATTGGTTAGAAACGATTGAGGTATCAATCCATTGGATGCCGCGAGTCGCGAGCACGACATAGCTTATTCTCGAAGCAGCGATCTCGGTCAACGACACGTTGCGGATAATATACTCGACGCGAAAGCGCGAACACGTATTACCGCAAGAGATTCGACTCTTGGCGAAAGAGCAGCCGCTACAGCTGTTTGGGCGGCTATGAAAGCAAAGACAAAATTCGATATGGGGATGAAAACAAAAAAAATCATCGTTGAAGAAGAAGACTGCAAAAAAAACGAATACTTCCTATAGCGAAGCGCGGTGGTATCTTACCAATTTTACCATTATTAGGTGTTGTGCCCTCCGGGTACAACGGGAATTTGGGGATGATCCAAGTTCGGCTCGTCTTAAGCCCGAATCACACTAGCATCTCGCGGCTGCGATTGCGATTGCCTCAGCCAATCAGAAAGCACCAATTGCAAGTATGATTGGAGCGTAGCAAATCACAATCACAAACGGAATCGCAATCGCAGCCGCGAGCAGCTAGTGTGATTCGGGCTTTAGGAGTTGGGATTCAGAGTGTCGAGAAACACGAAACAAAGATTCCGTGCAAAATGATTTATTTGTACAGCTTACGTATCGTAGAGTTCGGTTTGGTGATGCTTCGGCTATGTAACAATATCGGCGCTTGCAGAATCTCACAGTTTCTTTAAGTATACGCGTCACCACTTAGTTTCGGAATACGGCCCCGAGGTACTCGTTATCTCTCTTTTTATTGTCCGAAAGTAGATGATTTTTTGGTACTAGGTCGCGATGTCTTATTTGCATATTGCAACGAATTGCATACATTGCATTTAATCGCGGTTTTGGGAGTGCGCGCAACAGCTTACGAAGTGCTGAATTTGCGCTGTGCTTCTTTTTACTTTTGTAGGTCGTAATTATGTTATTTGATTTCGAGTTACGACATCTTTCCCCCTTTGGAGGAGAAAACGGAAGGGTAGTGACGTTTTCTATTTGAGACTGTATGTGAGACTCTGTTTACAATTCTTTCTTATTCTGTGCGTGGTGTATGTTTACAATTTTTGTGGGCTCGCCATAATATTTGTGGGTTGTTTATGCGATGTGTTCGTTGTCGGAAGATGACGCAAGGAAGAGGGAGAGCGCAATTAGGCGAAGTCAATCAAACGACTTCTTTTCTAGGTGGCACAAGAAAATATATTTACAGAATATGTACAATTTATATAAGTATTATTTTTGTTGGCCCTGAAAAGGGCCGGTTCGAGGCTAACGCTGATGGCGTTCTCTCCAAGTGATACTAGGCTCGGTGGTCGTGACTCTATGGGAACCGATGTTTGGTAGCGCGGGTGACGGTGTGCGTCGAAGCGCCGGCGGAGTCCCTGGAGGAGTGTAGCTAAATTCCTCCGTTTGCGTGGCCGTGTCGTGCGTGCTGGCCTCCCAATCGCCGTCAGATTGGGCCGTGTTGTCAGTCACTGCCGGGGGTTGGTACTGAGTACCCCTATGCACTCGAACGGCTGGCAATGATTGTGTAATATCGGTGTCGGAGTGGTGAGACTGCCAAGGGTGATAACAGCGGCGGCAGGCTCCACGGTGTCGATGGTGACGTGTAGCGCCGGACCCTGATGTCCCACGGGTTCAAGAAGAAGCGTGGAGGCCTGGTGTATTGCACCAGCGCCAGATCTATTTGGTGGAACTCCCACTTCCTGAAACTGGTGCAAGTTCTGTCGCCTGTAGATTCGGGTGCCTTCTCTACCTCGATGAGAGGCTGCCGACTGGTCCCGGGTGATGTGGAAGGCAACTGCGGTCGAGGAAGACTGGTCCCTTTACGCGGTCGGAGGCAGCGTAGGCTGTCTCTCTTCCAAAAGAATACGTCGAGCTCGATCTGACTATCGGGTAGGAGATCCTTCCCTGACTCGGAGCGGGCCGCGAATCGAAGTCTTCTCGCCGCGCGCCGTCTTATAAACCCCACTCAACGGATCTCATTCACTGGTCGTGGCCGCCTTGCGGCGAGCCTTCGTGGCTCGAACGGTGCCTGCGCGCGAGCTTCACGTGCTCCGCGCGTGAGAGCTTGTTCGCGCGTCTACCGGGTAGTCCGCGCGTAATTGTGGTGGTTAGTCGAAACGCCACAATATTATTACTATGATACTTATTATAAGTATTGCGAAGCTGCCTGATATTGGATATATAACTTGCTTTTGTAAGAATGGATATTGTTAGTTTTATCTAATTCATTTGTTATCTCCTGCAGTGTAGTGCTTAAATCCATTAATTCGTTCGGATTTTGTATTATTTTCTTTAATTTTACTGTATTAGGTTTTATTGACGTGTTACTTAGATCGAATTTTAAATTTGATATATTATATTCCGGCAAATATGTTGGGAGATAGGTAGTATCTATTACTGCCGAAGTTTTTATTATCATATCGGCCGTTACTAATTTGCAATTATTCATTAATGTAATTCGCCCTGTTTTAGAAAATTTTATTCTATTTTCTTCTTGGTTTTCGCAGCTTATAGTTATAGATGGTTCGGTGAGCGTAGAGTACAACCACGAGTGCTGGTTAGACAGCGCAATCCATACAATATGGTTAGAATGAATGTATCTCGTATTACAAAATCTTTTGTCCGCTGCGACTTGTAAATACGCTTGGATTTCGCATAGTGAATCGTCGTTAATATGATATATGGGTCTATTCTGTTCGCATATATAATGATTACTTATTTCGATATATTTATCTAAATTATTCTGTGTTGCTGTTAAATAATTTTGATTTTCGCTGTCGATAGCTATAATGGGTTGATGTATTTCTACGAAAGTGAATAAATTTCCTTGACTGTGTATAGGTAGAGGTATTGCCTTTACTATATTGTACTTAGGATGAGAGATTAGTAGAAAGCGTAAGATAGTATGTATATAGGGTGTGTCATAATAAGTGCTAATCGTTATGAATTTTTCAATCGTTAGCCAATTGTTTTCGAAGATACCAAAGGGAAAATGCAATCCTTGTGGTACTTGTGAGGTAGCTTCCTTCAGGCTATCTATAACTTGTTCTAATGGAATTAATGTAGAGTGTATTTTTCCGTCTTTTATTGCCATTAGATGTTGTATTATATTCTCAGTGTCTCTCATTAAATCCGTTATGATCGTGTTAATTATATAAAAGTGTCCATGTATTTCTTCGCGTTGAATCTGACTTGTCAATTGTTTTTGTATTTTGGAAGTGAAATTGAGTAGTAATTGTTCATTATATTGTGTTACTTTTTCTAAATTATCAATGTGAGCAGTTGTGGCGTTCAATATTTTAACTTGATTCTTCATTGTATAATGTAGCGTTTGCCCTTGGTTTTCTAAGACAGTTAGTTGTTCTTTGATGATTTTTTCGTCGTTGGCATCCATTGTTCCAAAGAGAGTTTTCGCTAAAGATCCAATTCCATTGATGAGGCCTCTGCGCTTATCTGTTGGCGTTCTATATATAGAGTTTACGCGTCTCAGGAGTTGCGCCAATTTTTCATTATCTGCTTCGATTATTCCTTTTAAGATTTGGCAGTTTTCTTGCGCTTTATTTTGTAAGTGCCTAGGAAGAGTGCGTGATCGATGTAATTTTGTAAATCATGGAATCTTTT
Organism: Formica aquilonia x Formica polyctena; assembly: GCA_907163055.1. Lineage (NCBI taxonomy): Eukaryota > Metazoa > Arthropoda > Insecta > Hymenoptera > Formicidae > Formica > Formica aquilonia x Formica polyctena. Next base: position 189,561 of record CAJQTV010000162.1, on the reverse strand, counting down.
ATTTAAGGCTTCCATATCAATGTTTATTACTAGCTTCCAGCTAGATTCTTCTTGATGTAGATCACCGATTTTTTCAAAATATATTCCTGGCTCTTTCTTAAATTGTTCTATTTTATTTTCGGCTTTTAGGCTCAATTTTGCTGCTATATCTTAGGCCTTCCATGTCATTATCGCTCTGGAAAAATAGATGCTTGTTTGTTACGCTTTTTCTTCTTTTAATGTTCTATGAAAGCTTTTAAGCGATTTACATGTGTGCATATTATTTTTCTCCCTACTTTGATTTTATAATTAACATCAGAAATTTTATCAGTAATTATGTATGGTCCAGTCCATAGAGAGTCGAGTTTCTTTGAACGCCCTCTCCGAACTGTTTCATCATGTAGCAATACTTTGTCTCCTACCTTGAAGGTGGTTAGTTTTGCCTTTTTGTCGTATTGCTCTTTTATTTTAATTTTTTCCTCTTTTATGTGCTTTTTAGTGATTTGATTTGTAGCTCGTATTCTTTCCTTTAATTCCTGGGTAGTTATCGTAAGTATACGTAGGTTTCGGCGGCGTTGTTAGTGCTGTTGATAGGATTGCTTGATGTCCGTATACTAGTTCGAAAGGAGTAAATCCTGTTGCCGTATGAGGGGTAGTGTTGTACGTGAACATGGTATAAAATATCCACTCGTCCCAGTCTGTCTGGTCGGCATTTATATAATGTGGTAAGTACTCAGCTAGTGTACGATGTGAGCGTTCTAGCGCACCATTACTTTCTGGATGGTATGCGGTTGTCTGTATTTTTTCTAGTTTTAATAATTTGCACATGTTTTTGAACATATCGCTTAAAAAATCCGTGCCTTGATCCGTTAGCACTTTGTCAGGGATTCCGTGTTCAAATATTATTTTAACTACGAATTCTTTTGCTACGGTGGCGGCTTCTTGATTAGGTAAAGGAACTGCCTTACTGAATTTCGTAAGATTATCTTGGAAGGTTAGAACATATTTATTTTCGTTGTTTGTTACGGTTAGTGGTCCTACAATATCTAGCGCACATTTTTCGAAAGGTCGGCTAGCCCACCGCTGCCACCAATTTTGTTGTGCCTCTCCGGGTACAACGGGAATTTGGGGATGATCCAAGGGTTCGGCTCGCTGTGTCAGTTATTACTAAAGGTGCTTTAGATTTTCGCTTTAATTGATTTTTTTGACAAAATTCGCATTTAGCGATATAATTTTCGACGTATTTAGTTAATCCGGATCAGTTATGTTTCATTCTAATCCTATTAATTGTTCGTTCAATTTCTTGGTGTCCGCCTAAAGATGCGTCGTGATATTCGTACAATATGCGCGCTTTATCTTCTTCGCTATAGTCTCTCGTTTCATTATGATCTTCTTCTTTTTCTTTTTTTAGGTTGAGTACTACGTTGCGGCTTAACGCGTCGGCATTGGTACTTGTTTTGGGATCGTCCCGAATGCGCACATTACCAATCGGACACGACAATATTTCCCGATCGGACACAGACCCGAATCGGAACTGTGTCCGATCGGGACTGTGTCCGATCGAGCCTGTGTCCGATTGGGTCTGTGTCCGATTGGGAAATATTGTCGTGTCCGATCGGTAATGTGCGCAATCGAGACTCACTCTTTGTTTTTCCGGATCGGTGTACGATTTCGTAATCATATTCTTCCAGTTTTAATCTCCATCTTATTAGACGTGATCCTGTATCGGCTACATTGAATAACCATACCAATGGCTTATGATCCGTTATTATTTTAAATTTAGTACCGTATAAATAAGGTCTATAATATTTTACTGCCCATACTATAGCTAATAACTCCTTTTCGGTAGTATTATAATTATGTTCTGCTCGCGATAATATTCTGCTGGCGTAAGCAATCGGCCGGCCTCGGCCTACTTCTCCTTGAGACAATATAGCTCTGATGGCTTAATCTGATGTGTCCGTCGTTAAAAGAAATTCTTGACTGAAATCAAGATATTTTAGCACCGGGGCGGTAATTAATTTATTTTTCTTTAGTCTCAAATGCATTTTGTTGTTCTCCGACCCATTCGAATTTTTCTCCTTTTTCGTTAATTTCGTAAGAGGTTTGGCAATTTTAGAGAAATTTTCTATAAATTTTCGATAATATCCCGCTAAACCTATAAAAGATTGTATTTCTATTACCTTGCTCGGTGTTGGGAATTCTCGTACTGCTTTTAGTTTGGAAAGATCAGGCATGATTCCGTTTTCGGTTACTATGTGTCTTAAATATATTACTTCCTTCCTGATAACTCACACTTATCAGGTTGAAGCTTTAGATTATGTTTTCGTAATTTGTTTAATACTTCGATAAGCCGTGTATTATGTTCCCTTAAACTTGCTCCGTATACGACTACGTCGTCCAAATATACTAGACATTTGATTCCTTGTAGTCCAGTCAGCACAGAGTTCATTAACCGCTGGAATGTGGCTGGCGCGTTCTTTAATCCGAACGGCATTCTATTGAATTCGTAATGTCTGTACGGTGTAGAAAACGCTGTCTTGCATTTATCGTTTTCGGCCATGGGTAACCTGACGCTAGATACAAGGTGGTAAAGTATTTTGCGTTTCCCAGCTGGTTTAGTATGTCCGTTATATTAGGTAATGGGAAGAAATCATCTATTATTAAATCGTTTAACTTTCGAAAATCTACGACTATTCGTAGTTTTTGTTTTCCTGACGCATCGGTCTTCTTAGGGACCACTAGCAATGGAGCGTTTCATTGGCTGGTACTTGGTCTAATAATTTTGTCTCTCAACATGCCTTTTACTTGCTGATTTACTTCTTGTTTATGTTTTTCTGGTAAGCGATACGGGCGTATATTTACGGGTGCATTGTTGGCTTGAACCGTAATTTCATGTGTGATAGTAGGAGTATAAGTGAGTGCATCTCCTTCGATATAAAATATGTCGCTAAAATCTTCACAAATTTCTAGCAGTGATTTTACTTCTTTTTTATTTAGGTGTTGTACACGCAGTAAATTTTTTATTTGTTTGCGACGGGAAAGCGTTATAGCCTCCTGTTGTGCTTGAGTAATGCATATTTGAGCCGCTTTATTTTTTATTTCTTCGGCTGTTACACATGGAGTTGGTATTTTAATATATTCTTCGGTAGTGTTTATAACACTGATTGGAAATTCTCTGCAGGAAAATTCTTCTGGCTTTACTAAGCAATAGCCGATAAAAACTCCAGGCTGTGTTTCCTCAGCACGTATTATGTTTACTCTATTTGAGTCGGTAGTAGCTTGAATAATTGTCTCGCTGCGCGGTTTTAAGGTTAATGCTCGGTACGGATATAATTTTAATATCATATCTGATAACTGTATCTGCTTCTTTTTATAATCGCACGTTACCTTGTGTTTTTGTAGAAAGTCTACTCCTAGGATTCCTTCATAATCAATTGGGAAGTCGTCCTTCATGATATAAATTGAGTGTCGTATTTTTCGGTTCTTCAGGATTATCGTTGCCTTGATTTTTCCTATTGTATTCATTTTGTGTCCTGTAACTCCAGTGAGTGCCATTTGCTCCTCGTAAATCATGGTTTCTCCTTTTAGATTTCTTAACTTTATTAATGTAACCGTTGCTCTTGTGTCAAACAGTAGGTTTAATTTCCCTTTTTTAACATCCTGGGTGGGAAGAGTTACTAGATCTAATCCAGTTTTTGTTTGCGGTTTTCCTGTTACTTGCGATATTTGATACTCGAGGGCTGGTCTCGGCTGTCTTGTATTCTCTTCGTCTTCTTCTTCATCCTCGTCTTGCGTTGTATTTTTTCTTCGTTGCCCATTTGTTTTATTACGATTTTGTGGCTTTTTATCTTCGTTTGATTTAGTCCGGTTAGATTGTGCTATCCCAGGGCGTCCGTGTAAACTCCAGCATTCATCTCAACCATGACTTGATTTTTTGCAGTAGGTGCAATATTTTTCGAGTGTATTTATTCTTGATTGTCCCTGTGGCTTCGGCAAGGAGAATCGGTTTGAATATCTGCTTGTTCGGCATTCTCGTCCGCGATGCCCTAGTTTTCCGCATTTATTGCATTGTAATACTTTATTTCGCGCTGCTTGCGAAATTGTATGATCGGGCTTATGTCGCGATGCATGTTCTAATAGACTCTTGACTTTCTCTTCCGCATTGGCTCTTGCGATTACTTCTTGGAGCGTTAAGTAATGCTGTGCTCGCACCACCAATTTGATATCATCGTGGAGATCTATTTGAAAATTTTGCAGAGCTTGCTGTTGTATAGTTTCAAGTATAATGCGTTTTCGTTCGCTGCCGTAATCATGACTTACGATCATGGATTCATACAATTCCATGGTCAAATTGTCGGCGCGAAGCCCGTATGCTCTGGCGCTCTGCAAAATAGCAGATTTCGAGTTCTGTTTTAAACTGTACGAAACTGTTTATATTTCGAGTTTCAAAGTCTACCATAGCTTTTCCCTTTAGCTTCGTGCAAAGTATTGCTTTTAATAATGTTTTTTCATCTGCGGGATTAATATTTTTTATCGCGTATGAACATGCGCTTAAAAATTCTTTAAGCTTAGCTTGTGAATTTCCGTCGATTCCGGAATCATATCTCTTGCTTCTTTTAATCGTAAATGACCGTTTAAAGGTGCCGATTGATTTCGAACATCGTTAAGTGTTCGTCCGTATGTGACATCAAGATTAGTGTCATTCGGTATTGTTCGCATTCTATTTAAATCTTCCCGATTTGCGCGAAGATCGTGCATTTGCTCGTGTAATTGTCTTATCTCTTCTCGCATTTCTCGAACGGTTTGCACGATTTCGATTATCAGTGCATTGCTCGGATCTTCGAGTGGACATCCGGCGTTTTCATAGTCCGCGGCGGCGTTATTTCTAGCCTGTGCTCGCAAGCGTTCTATTTCCCTATCAACATCTTCGGGGAGGACAGTTGATGGTAATGGATTACGTTGCATATTTTCTTCGTTTTTGCTTCGAAGATGCTACTATCGTATGATACGGGAGAGTAATTTCTCCTAACGGCAACGTGTTCGACGGATGTACGATTTACATCGGGTCCGTCTACTTCTACTATGTTATTATTATTATTAGGAGAGAGTGTGTTTTCCGATACTTGATTTATTTCTAGCTCGCGAGATCCTAATTCTGGTGAATTCTCGCCTGAAAAATGGTTATCTAAATTTCTCCGTACGTTATCGCGAATGTCACGGGCCGCTCCTTCGATTACTTGTACGGGGATTACAAAGCCGAATCTATTTGCTAGTCGTGCTGGTACGCTTAAAAATCGCGGTCGGTGGAACGTAACGAGTGGCACCCGTTTGACCACGTTAAAATTGACCACGGTCCCAATTGACCACGTTTATAATGACAACGGTTCCGATTGAGTAACATACACACACACACAAATGCGGGGGGTGCACGGGGGCCTTCGGCCCCCCTCCCGCACCCCCTCCGCCAGTTAGGTACAATGGACCTCGCTTTACAACTTGCAAAGTACATGTCCTAGTAACGACATGTATTGATCCGTGGTCAATCGGGACCGTGGTCAAAATTAACGTGGTCAATATTAACGTGGTCAATATCAACGTGGTCAATATCAACGTGGTCAATCGGAACCGTGGTCAATATCAACGTGGCCAATCTCAACGTGGTCAATCGGGACCGTGGTCAATATCAACGTGGTCAATCGGGACCGTGGTCAATCGAGACCGTGGTCAATATTAACGTGGTCAATATCAACGTGGTCAATCGGGACCGTGGTCAATATCAACGTGGTCAATCGGGTCCGTGGTCAATTTGAACCATGGTCAATCGAGACCGTGGTCAATCGGAACCGTGATAAATATCAACATGGTCAATCGGGACTGTGGTCAATCGGGACCGTGGTCAATATCAACGTGGTCAATCGCAACGTGGTCAATCGCAACGTGGTCAATCTCAACATGGTCAATCGGGACCGTGGTCAATATCAACGTGGTCAAACGGGACGCTCCCAACGTAACTCTTTTCGGTTGTGCCGACATTTACGCTATTTTATTGTACAATATTTTTGACTTACAGTATAATGATTATACGCATTCTTCTTTCGCTTACTCGTTGCTTCTGCACGGTCAGCTGTGGTTGGATCGCTCGGCGGTGCACATTGCTGTAGGTCAGCGTCGGTGAGTTTTCCGTTGCACAGGCGGCCTCTTCGGTTTGCTACGATCTAGTTGCTGGGCGTTGCGTTGGATTGCTTCTTCCTTCACGCGTCAGCTTCTTGTCATGGTTCTTCTTCCGGGTCTCTCAGGCACTGACGATTTTGGCTCGCATTTGGTGCTGATTTACTCAATTTGTCAATCGATTTTTGTTATCAATTGTGTCTCGAAATAGTTGGGCGTATCCCACTGTATTCTTATTTATTCCTTTAGCTGGACCAATCCCACCGCTGCCACCAATTTTGTTGTGCCTCTCCGGATACAACGGGAATTTGGAGATGATCCAAGGGTTCGGCTCGTCTTAGGAGTTGGGACTCCGAGTGTCGAAAAACACGATACAAAGATTCTGTGCAAAATGATTTATTTGTACAGCTTACGTATCGTAGAGTTCGGTTTGGTGATGCTTTGGCGATGTAACAATATCGGCGCTTGCAGAATTTCACAGTTTCTTCAAGTATATGCGTCACCACTCAGTTTCGGAATACGGCCCCGAGGTACTCGTTATCTCTCTTTTTATTGTCCGAAAGTAGGTGATTTTTTGGTACTAGGTCGCGATGTCTTAATTGCATATTGCAACGAATTGCATACATTGCATTTAATTGCGGTTTTGGGAGCGCGCGCAACAGCTTACGAAGTGCTGACTTTGCGCTGTGCTCCTTTTTACTTTTGTAGATCATAATTACGTTATTCGATTTCGAGTTACAAGGGATTTCTCGGTTCGGCTGGCGGAGCAGCTGGAATCGCAAAGGCGGTGAACGATAGCAAGGCGGCGCAACGTCAGCTCGAAGAAATGCAACGTCATAATCGCGCCATGGAAGGTCACGGACTTTATTTCGCTCCATACAAGCGTGGACGAGGGTTCTCAACAGCGGCTAAAAAAAAAACTCAAAATAATGATAAAAATGCCTGACGGTGTAACGATTAATGTACAATTGGAACAACTTGCGAGACGTATGTGTATACCATTTTTTAGAGGCGTTTTCATGTGCAATAATTTACCGATAAACAGTGTACGGCGAAATGAGAACGGTATCGTCAATTTGGATGACGTCGATGGTTCCGGTACTCATTGGATAGCGTATGCAAAGAGGGAAGATCGTCTAGTATATTTCGATAGTTTTGGAAATCTTTGACCGCCCAAGGAATTAGTGCGATATTTTGGACAGAATGTGGCAAATATAGAATACAATCACACATCTTACCAAAATTATAATTAAAGTATTTGTGGACAATTGTGTCTACGATTTCTTCAAACGATCGATGATCGATATGAATTTAAAGCCTGACAATTCACCGTCGCGACTCAGTATTCGTTCGACAGTTTTCCAGCATGTCACTCACGCTTACGTTGACCGGCAAGAGTAGCGCTCTTGCTGTAAGCTACTTTCCGGCTATAGATTTAAACGATGACGATTACGAGCTTGGTTTAACGGACTCTGAAACTTATCATATGATATCGAACGTGAATTCTTGGAATAATAAATTTTACTTTGATAACGATGACAAAGAAATTACGATTCCCGAAGGATCGTACGAATAATACGCTATAAACGAGTATCTCCGACGTGCAATTTTACGACATTGACGCGTAATTGATTCCAACGATATTGTTGATGGCAATGATGTCGCGCGAGAAGAGAATAAAGATGATATCGAAGAAAACGGTGAATATCCAATAATGCTTCGCGCTAATCATAATACGCTAAAGAGTGAAATCAAATGTGCCTATAGAATAAATTTTAATGAAACAGACAACGTAGAATCGTTGTTGGGATTCTCATCGAATCGTATATTACAACCTCGGAAATGGCACGAATCGGATGTACCGATAAATATTATTAACGTAAATATCATTCGTATAGAATGTAACTTGACCACTGGCAGAAATGACAAGCGCGTACATACGATACATGAATTTTCACTGAGCGTGCCGCCAGGATATAAGATATCGGAAACGCCAGCACAGATCATTTATCTACCGATCGTCGCACGGAGCATTACTGATTTAACGATACGCATTGTTGATCAAGAAAGACGATTGCTCGATTTTCGAGGAGAGGAAGTGACTGTAAGATTGCATATACGGCGGCGGCAAAAATAATAGCGTGTGACAAATGAAATGCTTGTGTTGAACGAAAGCACGGAGAGACAATATCTTTACGAGGGACAATATTTTTGCGAGAAGGCGAGTGGTTGCGATATCGGATGACAATAATCAGATATCTGGTTACGCTAAAAAGAAGCTCAGCGCGTTGAATCGCGAATTTTTAAAATTATTGGGATTCGTCGTACGAAATACTTGAACAATATGATTGATATCTTGGATATCGGAGGCGAGCCCATCTTTGACGATTGTATCATCAAGATTGAAACCCATACGTACAATCTATACGCCAACACAAAGCTTGGATATAGCGACGAGATACGGATACCGATACAACATCAGGATTTGTACACTTTACCATGTAAAAGTTTTCTATACGTCGAAGGAAAGTTGACGGTGCATAAACTAGATGAAGGGCAAGAGTGGTATTGGGAAACAATTGTGTCGCGTTTATGTTTGATGAACTTCGATATGAACTCGACGATGTGGAGATTGATCGCAACAGAAACGTTGGAATAACTTCCACGATTAGAAACTATGTCTCTCTAACAGCCGAGAGGGGTAAAATCTTGGAGAATGCTGCGTGGAATATATCACATAATGCTGCTGAAACTTACTTCAATTTTTGCGTGTCGCTAAACATACTACTGGGTTTTTGCGAAGATTATATGCGAGTTGTGATTAACGCTCGTCACGAATTAATTCTGATACGTTCGCGCAACGACAACAATTGCATATTTGGACATGCTTCGGCTGAAGCTGATATCGAATTTTTCATGATACAATGGCGTATGCCTCATGTAATATTGAGCGAGGTCAATAAACTATCCTTGCTACGCGCGTTGGAAAGCGGGCGATACTTGAATGAGTTTTCGCTCTTGGGATCTATACGAATTTCCTCTATTGCATAATACGACCAAGCATTCGTGGACCGTGAAAGCCGCCTCTCAGCTGGAGAAGCCGCGATACATGATCTTTGCGTTGCAGACTGGCAGAAAAATGCTGTGTCAAAAGATATTACTGCATTCGACGACTGTAAATTGACCAACGTTAAACTCTATCTAAACTCGGAATTTTATCCCTACGATGATTTGAATTTAGATTTCGATAAAAATAGATTCGCCCTCTTGTTCGATATGTACTCTCGTTTTCGCAATTCTTATTACGGATGTGATAATGATGATGTGCTATTAAACATTTCAAAATTTTTACATTGCGGTCCTCTCGCGGTTATTGATTGCTCGCGACAAAACGAGTCTGTCAAAAATTCCACCGTGGACGTAGGATTAGAGTTTGAGTGCAAGGAGGATATACCTGCAAATACTACCGCCTATTGTCTCATCTTGCACGATCGCGTTGTCGAATATTGCCTATTGACCAACGTAGTTCGTAAAATTACCTAAATCAGCAAATATCCCCTCCAATGTCAAAATATATAAAGATTGAGATTTTGACGATCGACAGCAGTCGTACATCATTCTTGCAATCGTACAGTAATATTATCAGCATGATTGCGCCAACATTTGTGGATCTGCAGGGATTCATTATCGGGCGAAACTTTATCGTGAAAGAAGTAGCGATACTGAGAAATGGATTTGTTCTCTCTCATTACTTTTTTGCAATCGGACATCACCATGGACTTCAATGGGAGGATGGAAATGTTCCATACAGTTTGGCTAGGCGTCTGATTACGCCCCTCCGATGGCACACCACCTTGACATAGTGGAGGGGCTCCCCTTCGCTTGTTTAGAAGGGGTCTAAGAGTGTGCCAGCCGACTCGGCCAACGTACGAGTGCGATTTGTTTTTATTTATTTTGGGTGAATGCTGTGGATTGAATTGGTGATATGTGGGGGGTTATGTAAGGGGTTTTGGGATTTTTGTGGGGGGTTTTCTGGAGATGTGGGGGATGTATGGGTGTGGGGTATTGTGGGTTTGGGTGGGGAGGGTTTGGGGTTTTTGTGGGTGGGTGAGAAGGGTGTATGTATGTCCCTTACGGGACGGTTGGCCGAGCGAGGTGGAGAGGAAGTTAATCTCGCAAAAAAATCCCGGGCAGGCCAGGCTCGTCAGGCGGAGTGACGCCAACTGGCCTAGGTGAAGGAAAACACCGAAATTAAACCACCCTTTCTTGATACACTATGATGAGTGACAATAAAGGAGTAAAACTTACCGGCTCAGTGGGACTCGGAACCCACAGGGCCCGGCGCGGGGGGGATGTAGACGAGCACCGCGGGCGAAAGAGCGATCGCCGAGATTAAGAAAGTACGGGTGACCGTGGTCAGGGCCGACCGGCCTGGACCGGCTTCGTCTAAGCCGAAGTCAAGGGCTAGGTCGAGCTCTGCCGCTAGGCCACACCCGTATTCACGGGACGAGGGCAAGTCCCGGGCTGTAAGCCTTACACGCCCGGGAAACCCGGACGCCAAGAATGCGTCCAGAGGAGGTAGCGTAGGCCGGACCCCCGCATCATCGATGGGGCTCCGAGAGAGGCGCGAGCGAAAGACCGCTCTCCGGAAAGAGAGGGATAGGGAGGATAGGGCCAAAAAGGCCCTATCGGAGGATACCCCTCCTCCCCTTCCGAGTAAGCAGTTGCGGGTGTTCGAGGCCCAGTGCGCGGAGGAGCTGGGCTTCGCACCCACAACGGATGTTACTGCAAGGAGCCTTGAAGAAGCCGCGGCGATCGATAGGATCGCCGCTTGTTCAGGCAACCTCAAGGGCTCCTTGCAGAAAAAGCTGCTGCCGTCGTAAGGGTGGCGGCGGCCACCCTCAGCGAGAAGGCTCAGAAGATGGAGGAGCCCGGGGAGCTAGCCCTCCTACGGCGCGACCTGAAGTCCCTGGCCGACAAAAATGAGGGCCTCCAGAAGGAGATCTTCACTCTGAGGGAGGAGCTTGAAGCGGTACGCCGCGCCAAGCCCTCCCTCGGGCTGCCTCTCGCCGGCTCGCCCGAGGAAGCCCCCCGCAAAAGAACGCGGGGCGCCCATCGGGTGAAGTCGGTGGAGATCGTGGACCTCCCCGTAAGGGTGGAGCGTCCAGCGGGGAAGAAGGGACTTGGGTCCTCGACCGCAAATGGGGGGTCTACGGGACCTAAGTCCCCAACGTCTCAACGTAGTAGGGGGTTACGGGACCCGTGTCCCCAACGTGCAACGGGGGGTTCCGCGAAGGGGCATGGGACTTACGTCCCCAACGTTGAGCGGAGCTCGGGCCAGTTAAACTGGCTGAGATCATGGATAGTTGGTCGTCCGCAAACGCGGGGCGAGGGGGCTTCTGCAGAAGCCGCCCTAGAGACAAGGCCCCTCAGGGCCATGCCGAAGGCTACCACGCCTCCGACATCATTGGCGGAGGTCATGATGGCCGAACCTGAAGGCCACGTTAAATAGTGGCCCTCAGGTTGTTACAGGCGAACCTCAACCACGCCCGCCGGGCGCAGGACCTCTTCCTGCACACTCTCGCGGAGCGTGGTTGCGGTTTAGGGATTGCGGCGGAGCCCTATCAAGTCCCCGAAGCCAATCCATGTTGGATTAGCGACGGGAGGGGCTCCGTCGCGATCGTTTAGCGGAACGACCCCCTACTCCCCCGCTGTACGCCCATAGAGGCGGGACGGGGAGTAGTGGCGGTTCGTTGGGGGCCCATCTCCGTTGTGGGATGTTACATCTCCCCGAACGTGGACTTCGCCCACTATGAGGCGTTTCTGGACGGGGTGGCGGCCGCAGTATATTGCCGCCAACTCTCCCGTCTGGTGATTGTGGCCGGGGACTTCAATGCGAAATCAACACGTTGGGGTTCCCGGTCTACGGACGCAAGAGGCAAAATCCTACAGGACTGGGCGGCGGCACTTGGCCTGTTTGTTAAACACTGGGACGAGTAGCACCCTCGTGCGGTGGCAGGGAGAGTCGGTCCTGGATCTATCCTGGGCCACCCCTGCCGCCGCGCGATTAGTTGGGAGTTGGCGGGTGGCGACGGAGTGTGAGACACTATCGAAACACCTCTACATAGAGGAGCAGGTGGTCCTTACCGCCACACGCCACGGGGTGCTTAGCCGCTCCCAGGGCAGGGAAGATGCCCGGCCACGGAGATGGGCCCTAAGGAAGCTAAACTCGGACAGGCTAATCGCGGCTGTCCTCGCGGCCGACTGGCCGTGCCTAGGGGGTGAAGGGCGGGGGATAGAAGAAGTAGATTGGTTCCGGGGCGCACTACGCGATGCGTGTGATTTCGCGATGCCCCGGACCAACCCCCGCCCATGGAGGGCGGCGTACTGGTGGTGCGAGGAGATAGCCGAGTTACGGCGCTCCTCGATAGCCGCCAGACGCCGATTCACCCGGGCTCGGCGTCGTAATGACGCCGAGAGGACGGCCATGGCATATGAGGGCTTCCGAGTGGCATGGAATGCCCTCAGTGTCGCGATTAGACGGGCCCAGGCCAGGGAGTGGGATGAGTTACTCCACTCCCTAAACTCAGACCTATGGGGGCGCCCCTATAAGCTTGTGCTTAACAAGCTGAGATCATGGGCGCCCCCGGTGACGGAGTCCCTCGAACCCCAAGTTCTCGATGAAGTCCTAGGAGCCCTCTTCCCTTTAGAGGGTCCCCCGTTTTCGAGCGACGGCCAGAAGACTGCCGCTCCATGGATCGAGGACTTGGAGGTGACGAGGGACGAGATGGCCGGGGTGATACGTCGTTTGAGGTTGCGGGGCAATAAGGCCCCGGGCCCCGACGGTATCCCCGGCCGGGTCCGGGCCTTGGATCACCTGTCCGAGCGTCTGAGGCAGCTCTTTACGAGCTGCCTCAGGCAAGGGTATTTCCCGCCGGCTTGGGTGAGGGCCAGATTGGTTCTTATCTTAAAGGGGGGCGGGCCTGGGAACTCCCCTTCTGCCTATTGGCCAATCTGTTTGCTGGACGAGGCTGGCAAGCTGTTGGAGCGCTTGCTGGTAGACCGCCTCTTCCGGCATCTGTCCCAGAGTGGTATGGATCTCAACCAGAATCAGTATGGATTCCGCGAGGGAAAATCAACGATCTTTCGCGTCCATCATGGAGGAGGGCAGGGTGGTCGTTGCGGTGTCACTTGACATTCGCAACGCGTTTAACACCCTGCCCTGGAACAGGGTAAGGGGGGCCGCTGTCAACTTTGGCCTCCCCCCCCCTACCTGGTGGAAATCCTGGAAGCATATTTCTGGGACAGACGGCTGGAGTACACGGATAACCGTGTACTCCTGTGCAGAAGGGGGATGTACTGTGGGGTTCCGCAGGGGTCAGTGTTGGGCCCCACCTTGTGGAACCTCGCGTACAATAGGGTCCTGGGCACCGCCCTCCCCCCCCGGCTGCAGCGTCGTCGGATATGCCGACGACATTGTGCTGGCCGGGGGAGATAGCTGGGGGGAAGCTGCGAGAGCAGCCAACATAGGGGTAGCGTGCGTCTTTCGCGCGATCCACGGCATGGGCCTGGAAGTAGCGCCTCAAAAATCTGAGGCGCTCTTCCTATACCGGGAGGAGCATGGTGCTCCCCCGAAAACAACCCATGTCGTGGTGGATGGCACCTCCGTTCGGGTGGGGACCCAGTTGAAGTATTTGGGTCTCTACCTGGACGATACCTGGAGCTTCGACGGGCGCTTTGCGCGTCTGGCCCCCAGGGCGAAGGCGATGGCTCACGCATTGAGCCGCCTCCTTCCCAATTTGGGTGGACCGAACGGCAGAGTGCGCCGTCTATATGCGACAACCGTCCGAGCGGTGGCCCTTTATGGGTCACCAATTTGGGCGGATGCCCTGATGGCGAGTAGGCGCGGCAAGATGATGCTGCGCCGAATATTTCGGAGGATCGCCATCAGGGTCATCCGCGGTTACCGGACGGTGTCGCATGCGGCGGCCTCTGTCCTGGCGGGACTGCCGCCCATTGAGCTGTACGCCCAAATGTACGCGGAGGTGTACGGGCGTACAAAAGAGCTCGGTGGGCTAGGTGTGGTGTTGATCCCGCGGGTCAGAACTGCCGTGAGGCTCCAGGCTTGGCGACGTATGCTGGAGTAGATCGAAGATCTCTCCAATCCCCGAAACAACTCGGGGAAGCGCCATCGAGGCCATCCGCCCCCGATTAATCAAATGGGTGGAAAGGGCGGATGGCGAGGTGTCATACCGTGTGGCACAGGTGCTTACGGGTCATGGGTGCTTTGGCTCGTACCTGTGCCGCATCGGGCGCGAGATGGACGCACGCTGCCATCATTGTGGCGGGGCCGAGGACACGGCGCAGCACACGCTGGAAGATTGTCCAGCGTAGGCGAATGAGCGCTGTGCCCTCGTGCAACAGTTCGAAAGTGACGACCTCTCGCTCTCGAGCGTCATTGCGACGATGCTCGAGAGCGGGAGGGTCCTGGAAGGCGGTCTCCTTCTGCGAAGCAGTTATGCTGCAGAAGGAGGAGGCCGAAAGAGAGAGGGAGAGACTCCCCGGCGGACGCCGGGGAGCTCTCCAACGTGGTGGTGCGGCCGGAGACGGGAGGGGGACGCGGGGAGAGCCTTTTGCTGGCAGAACCCGCCAACCCTCCACAGCTTCCGGCCGCAGAGGTGCGGCGCGACGCCGCACCAGGAGGCCCCAACGGGGGGGGGGGGGGGTTGACGGACGCGGGGACTGTTGTCCCTCGCAGCCCACGAGACCCTCCCCAGCTACGGGGTGACGCGGATGGTGGGGGGAGCGGACCAGGGGCCTATTGGCTCCGGTCCATATCGGCTCCCTCCGCCGACGCGCAGGGCCCGCGCGACAGCCAGGCCCGGTGGCCGGGGACCCAGGTAGGGTACCAGGGCCCGGTCACGTCAGCTTCGCCATGCCAACGGCAGGAAGTGGGTGAGAGGGGAGGTGGTCCCACTCTCCCCAATACGAGCGGGAGTCCCCAGAACAACGGGGACTCTGGGGGAGAGTGTAACTCTCCCCCCAGCGAAACAGACTCGCAGGCGGAAGGCCTCTCCGAAGTAGTGCAAATGCCAGATTCCGGAGAGGCCTTCTCTAACGCCTGGGTGTAGGCCACCCGGAGGGGCTTTAGTGGGTAGTCCCCCGGCCATTTGTTTAGGCCGGTGGTGAGCCTCACATAACCTTGCCTCGAACCCCATCGAGGCGGGGTATGCATAAAACCATTTCCCCTCCGTTACCAAAAAAAAACAGGCGTCTGATTACGAGGGCTGTGATTGGTGCGACGGAAGAGGAAGATGGAGCATCTCCTGTCGTGTACGTTAAAAGACGCGAAAAACGAGAATGGCTGGCCGATATACTTGACGATGATGCGAAAAACGACGTTATTATTGAGACCTTGGATGTGGACTATGAAGATATCACTTCGTTAAATAAGCTAGATGTTACTAATACTATGCGCTGTGAAAAACATTTAAAAAATTGCGCTTTACAAAATGTATTTAAAATTTTCAGTTGATAGACGAATCATCATAAAGATTCACCCATACATTATTTAGAATAAACTATTGTTAAAATATATTTTTATTCTCTTTTATTCTTCCCTTTTCCTCTTTCTTATCCCAGTATGCGAGTATTAAATTTCAGTACGTGACGTTAGATAGCAGCGTCAGCCATTTAGTTAAAATATAAATGTTACATGTCTATAGACATACAATTTTTTAAATATTTATTTTATTGGTATATAAGTAATTAATTTGTCGTTTCATGTAGTTGATATTTGTTCGATACCGCTATCCTTCTCCCACATGCATGCGATCGCCTCGCGCTATCTTTCTCCCACGTCCATATCAATACCATTAGTGCTATCCTCCCACACATTGCGAACGCCTCGCGCTACCTCTCTCGCACCTACTCGCGGACGCGTGCATTCCCTCTTCCCCGCGGACCCCTCGCCTACCAGTTTCGCCGCGGTACCCCTCTCTTCTCCGCGGACCCCTCGCCTATCGGTTTCACCGCGGTCCCCCTCCCCCTCCGCGGACTCTCGCCTACCGGTTTCGCTGCGATCACTCTCCCCCTCCGCGGACCTCTCGCCTATCGGTTGTGTCGCGGTTCCCCCGCGTGACGTCATACCCCCCGCGCCGGTTTCCCCTCGCCCCTTAACCCCCCTCAGAGGACCTGCGTTAGAACTCTCCTTACTACATTATTAACATAATATCACACTCGCATTCAGTTCAAATTGCTGCATAAACACATGCAAGGACAAATAATGAAAACATAAAATAAAAGAACCGAAGAGTGATAAGGAAATAGAGAAAAAAGAGGGAAAAAGTGAAATTATTCAATAAAATAGGTATGACATGTATATTCCATGTTTAATATTGAGTTTATTATCTTTCTCTCCAATATACAGTATATATATACATATTGTTGCTTCCCTGCGGGTCGTCTAAGGCGGTTATTCATGAATCTGCTGTATTCGTCTCCGGGAGAACGTTGCTAAGCGTTGTTGTTAAACAACGGCGGACATCTTGAGAGAGATCGGCCATCTTGAGTCTCGCGACGGATGTCATTCCGGGCGGACATATTTGAGATACGATTACCGTTATTACCCGTTCTGTGTTCCTTGTTTAATTGTGTGTTCTGTGTTATTATTAAAGTTCCTTTTGTTCTTTTAAAAGAGTGTTAATCATTTACGTCGCGGTACGCGAGTGCCGTTTGTGTCGCGCGTGTTCGAGTATTATCGAAGTCGACGCGCGGACGCAACATTTTGGGGGCTCGTCCGGGATACGATACGGCGGACCGTTTTGTGTATTTTAAAAGAAAAGCGTGAGCTATGGCAAGGGAGCAACAGGATCCAGTAACGGGAGTTTCCACACGAAAGAGAGTTCGTGCTACGATGACGCTTCAAGATGCGACATCGGGGCCATCGTTGGAGGCAATTACTCTTTAATCCACAATGCGAGAAATTCGGGAGCTTCGCGAGGAGCGATTGCGGATGCGAGCAGCATTTGAATCGCAACTGCGTGAGCGGGATAGTGAGCTTTGCCGAATAAAGGAGATTTTCCGACAACGGCAAACACAGCTAAGTCCATCTAATAATAGAGATTCGGTAGCTCGAAGCCAAAATTCTTTTTGAGAAAATGAACTCGGTTATAAATTGAGACCCGTTAATTAAATAATGATAATTATATTTTACTATTTTCAATTTTAAGTGAATGTTCTTACGTGTGTTTGTTTTCTTTGCTTGTGTTTAAGGAAATAATTTCTTGGAAAGATGATGAAAGGAGAAAAGAGGGGAGGAGAGTTCTACGGAAGGAAACAGAATTGTAAGGAAGAAGAGCATTATTTTGATAGAAGACTGCCTCACCCGCGGTTTTTGAGCCATGGTTTTCCCGTCGGGTCTTAGGGCGAATGCCGAGGCAGGGGCTTGAGGAGTCCTCTTTTGAGGATGTCAGGTCCATGGTAGATACCCCCCTCTTGTCCGAAGATTCGCTCCCTTTTGAGATGCGGAGATGCAGCAGCTTTTAGTATTTCCGAGAATAAGGCGAACTACGTGGGACGGCTACTGTAGTTTCAAGATGTATCAAAGTCGATTGGGTTCTGGATTTTAACGGTGCTCGGTAACCTGCAGCAGCAGCTCAGGGTAGAGCAGGAAACCGTTTCTGTGCCCTGGAGTCGACGTTGGATGTTCTTGTCAAACGGGTTCGATGACAGTATCCTGTATATTCCTGGAGGATGTGTGATTGGGGCCGATAAATAATGGCGCTCGGTAACCTGTAGCAGCAGCTCAGGGTAGAGCAGGAAGTCATTAAGGCACCCTGGAGTCAACGCCTTGGAAGAAGAGGACAACGATCAACCCATTTAATTTGGAAGAGCCCTCATTAATTGTCGGGACGACAATTTTGAAGAGGGGGAGTAGTGTTGCGTCCCTGCGGGTCGTCTAAGGCGGTTATTCATGAATCTGCTGTATTCGTCTCCGGGAGAACGTTGCTAAGCGTTGTTGTTAAACAACGGCGGACATCTTGAGAGAGATCGGCCATCTTGAGTCTCGCGACGGATGTCATTCCGGGCGGACATATTTGAGATACGATTACCGTTATTACCCGTTCTGTGTTCCTTGTTTAATTGTGTGTTCTGTGTTATTATTAAAGTTCCTTTTGTTCTTTTAAAAGAGTGTTAATCATTTACGTCGCGGTACGCGAGTGCCTTTTGTGTCGCGCGTGTTCGAGTATTATCGAAGTCGACGCGCGGACGCAACAATATAATAAATAATTTTCAGTTAAGTAATAAAATATTATACTCGCATTCAATTCAAATTAACACATAAACACATATAAAGATGAATATTAAAAATACAAAATAGAAGGGTCGAAGAGTGATAAGGAAATAGAGAAAGAAAGAGGAAAAAATTGAAATTATTCAATAAAATAGGTTTGACATACAGGGTGATCCGGAACAACCGTTTGCCCTTAAAAGATCGTATTCCTGAATCAATTCTAAGACGATTTTTTCTTTACGAAAATTTTGTCTGAAGCTTTTTTAAATTATAAGAAGAAATAGTTAGCGAATTACGGGATGAGTACAGAAGATAGGCAGGGGCGGCGCAACTCACCGTCCGATGCAGGCGCTTACGTGAAGCGTTTGCTACAGCTGATCGAGCGCTGTTTGCTATACCCGATACGCGATGGGTGTGTGTGTGTGTATTACGCGTACACGTTCTCACACGCACACACACACACGCACACACACACACACACACACACACCTATCGTGTGCAGCAAACAGCGCTCGATCAGTTGTAGCTAGCGCCTCACGTAAGCGCCTGCATCGGACTGTGAGTTTCGCCGCCCCTGCCTATCTTCTGTACACTGAAAAAATTCTATTTTCATCTTACGAATATTTCATTTATCTTTATATTATCTTACTCTAAAATAAGCGCCAAAAGGATCCTTTTAACATAAGAAGAAAATCTTCTAAAGAATATCAGATATTCTTAACATAAGAATATATTAAATGGAATGTCTTTTTCCTATTATATAGGGTGTCCGGTAATAGCCGGATCACCCATCGTGTGCAATTAGAGCGGATTAAATCGAATAGAAAAGTCCTGTATCATTTTGCGATCTTTACAATAATTAATGAGATATTAATTATAAAAAATTGGTCAATCTACGCAAGTAGAAGCGTATGGCGAAGCAGTGAAAAGGGCGCTTTACAAAGGACAATGGTTATGTACGAGCAGCGGGGCTCCAATGTTACGCACCGCTTATACATAGCCATTGTCGTTTGCCACGTGCTTCTACTCGCGCGGATTGGCCGATTTTTTATAATTAATATTTTATTAATTATTGTAAAGGTCGTAAAATGGTATAGGACTGTTCTACTAGGTTTAACCCGCTCTACCTGCACACGACGGGTGATCCGGCTATTATCGGACACCCTGTATATATAATTTAATATTTGGGATTGATAACAAAAACAGTTACTAGTAGAACTATATATTCTATGTAAAATTTTATAAAATAAGTACAAAAAAATGTATTTTTTCAAAAAATTAACTTTTTCAAAATTTTAATAAATAACAAATATCTATTTGTAAAACTGTTTTTGTAAAACCAAAATAAAAGAGATATAATTCGAACCCCATTATATATATATATATATATATAATGGGGTTCGAATTATATCTCTTTTATTTTGGTTAGGGATTGACTATAATGACGAACAGATTGCGTTGCTCTGTAAAACAAAGTGGAGGTTTATTATTTGCACACTTATTTACATTATTTACATCCATATTCTTACCTGTAAAACAAAGAAATGACAATTGAAGTTTATTTTTTTTATAGTAAATCCTTTCTGTCTAACTCTTAATCGTTTTTCTATCAGGTAACCTCTCTCGCCTCAGTTATCGCTAACTCTCCTTTTCTTTCTCATCTTTCTCCGCTGTACAGCATGGTCTCTACTTTACCCGCGCCCAGAGGTGCGCGGCAAAATTTAACTTAAAGAAACTCATTTTCTTTACATCTCCCCCCCCCCCCGCGAGGAAGAAAATTCACCATAAAATTTTCTTTAAATATATGATTCCTTCCTTTTTCATTTTCCCTCTTCTTCTTCTTCTAATCTTGGGATTGGAGTCAGTTTCGAGATGTGGAAAAGATGTGGTTTTGATCTTCTGTAGCCGGTGTTGATTTTGAATATCGAGTTTGATATTTTTTCTATAATTTGGTATGGTCCAATCTTCAATTCGTCCAGCTTTTTCCTGTTCAGTTTGTTTCCATTTTCTACCAATACCATGTCTCCTACATTGAATTCAAAGTGTTTTCGATTTTTGTCGTATATTTCTTTGTTATATTCATGGGATTTTATAGTGTTTTCCAGTGCCCTCTTTCTGTCTCGTATCCAGTCCTCTTTTGTATTTTTTTGTTTTAATTCGTTTGGCAGTATTGTAACATCTGTGCCCTTTAACAAGTATGCTGGCGCAAATCCAGTGACCGTATGTTCTGTTTCGTTATATTTTCTTATGCATTCTCGTGCTATGGTTGTCCACGCTATTTTCCTTTCTTTTTCGTTTATTTTGCATCTGATTTTATTGACGATTGTTTGATTTAATCTTTCATTTAATCCGTTCGAGAACGGTGCATTTACTGCTGTAAAAATCATTGGTATACTCTTTTCTTCCAGAAATTCTTTGAATTTTTCCGAATTAATTCCTGGGTATTGGTCCGCGAGGATCATACCAATCTCATTAGTTTCTGTAATGTTTTTTTCTAGTTTTATAAAATCATTTGCGTTTTGTGTTCTTGATGTCAGAATATACGCGTACCTTGTATAGTGATCTACTAGTAGGTGTAGATATTTCTTTGTGGACCGTGAACCTCCAAAGCCTCCAATTGTGTCTATAGAGACTATTTGGAAAGGCTTTTTGGCCGGGCCTAAGTGAGACATGAAGCCAACTTTGTTTTGTCTTCTTGATTTATTTCTTTTGCACACTATACAACTTTTACAGATTCTTTTTATGTTCTTTGTTATATTCTTTGCTGCATAGAATGCTCCTATTTTCTTTTGCATCTATCTGATTCCTATATGACATAGGTTTTCATGTATATTTTTTATAAATTCTATGCTGAACTTCTCTGATAAGATTATTTTTTCTTTCTTCTTAACTTTCTTGTAGTAAATATCTTGTTTTAGTATTAGTTTGTCCTTCCTGTGTTGTATGTCTTCGTTTTTTTCCTGATCTGTTACAATATCTTTTAGTCTTATGCAGTTTACAATTTTCAATTGTTCATCCATATTTTCATATGATTCCAGTACCGGGTTCCTACTTAGACAGTCTGCTTCTAGGTTGCTTTTTCCTGGGGCGTATTTTATTTGAAAATCATATTGTGAAAGGTAATACGTTAAATCTCCTAAGTCTTCATCCGTTCTATATTTGATATTCATGTTTTCCAGTGGTTTATGGTCCGAAAATACTGTAAATGGTTTATTCATGAGCCAGTATTGCCAATATCTTACTGCTTCTTTTATTGCCTAGAATTCCAAATAAATTGCTTTCTTTCTTCTTTGGGTGTCATTTAATTTTTTTTAAAAGTAGGCCACCGGTTTTTCTTTTCCGTCTGGTTGTATTTGTTTTAGGACCGCTCCCACTCCTTGTAATGATGCATCTGTGTAGATGTTTATTGGTAGATTTTCATCAAATATTGCTAAGATCGGTTGAGAGCATAGCAGATCCTTAATTTCGTTGAATGATTTTTGACATTCTTCTGATCATTTGAAGCTTATGCCTTTCCTTAATAAATTGTGTAGTAGGTCTAGTATTGTTGCACTTTTTGGTATGTATTCGTGGTAAAAGTTTATTTTTCCTAGAAACTGTCTGATATTTCTTTGTGTTTGGAACCGGGAAATTTCTAATTGATATAAAATTATCTTTCACTGGTCTTACAGTATTGTTTTGTATGATGTGTCCCAAATATTTCACCGAGTTTTCTGCAAATGTACATTTTGTGAATTTTAATCTAAAACCTTCTTTTACTATTGCTTCCAGTAATTTGCATAAATGATCCATATGTTCAGCGAAGGATTTTGAGAATATTAGAATGTCATCTATGTAATTTACTGCGAAATCGGTGAGTTTATATTTTCTTAAAATATTGCTTAGTATCCTTTGGAATATTGCTGGTGCGGTTTTTAATCCGAATGGTAGGCACGTCCATTGAAAGTGTCCTTCTTGTGTCACGAAACCTGTCTTTTTCTTATCTTCGATCCGTAGTGGGATTGACCAGAAAGCTGAGTTTATGTCTAATGTTGAAAAATATTTGCAATTCCTCGTTTTTATCATTAAATCCTCTATTAGTGGGAAAGGTTGAGCTTGGGGCACCACAATTTTATTTAGATCCCTAAAGTCTATACATAATCTCGACTTTCTATTTTCTTCTTTTTTAAATGCCAGTGTTACTGGTGCTGCAAACGGGCTATATGATTCCTCTATAAGGTTTTTCTCTAATAGTTTTTCGATTTGTTCCTCAATTTCTTTTTTATCTTCTATGGTACACCTGTACGGCCTCTTGCTACAATATTTGTCGATCAACAAGTCGATATGTTCTTCATATTCTTTCACCGTACCTATGTCGTATTTGTCTTTTGCAAAAACTGTCTTGTATTTTTCTATCAGTCTATCTATTTCTTTTTTTTCTGATAGTCCAACAGATTTACTTGTATTTTGAAATTTTTTTGTTCTATATGTTCGTTAAAATTTATTGAATATTTTTTCCAACCTTTTCCTTCACTTATAGCCTTATTATTGTCTTTATACTTCTCCTCTTCTCGGTCAGGTATTTTCTGTGTGATTTTCAGATTTTCGTCTTGGGTTAATTTAAACTTTTTTATCATGTCTAATCCAATTAAGACGTCGTAATCAAAATTCTCTTCATCTATCACCAATAGGTCAGTTTCCTCTTCCATTTTAAAAATTTGAACGTTCATTCTATCTATCCCCTTCGTCTTCTTTTCACCATTAATCGTCCGAAGAATCGTATTCTGTGCACTAATTTTTTTATTTTTCAATTTTAGCGATCTAGCGTTTATCAGAGAGACATTTGAACCAGAGTCATATACCCCGGATGTTTCTACAGTATTGTGCAGCAGTAGTTTTATCTTGATTAATGGTGGGGTTTCTAGTTTTTTTGATCTATATCATTTAGTTCGGCTTCTATTTCAGAGCTGTTAACATATCTTATTTGGTTTTTCTTGTCTGCTTCATCTTTTTCCTTGGTTCTAAACCAACACGCATGTTCAGGGTGATAGCGGTTTTTCTTACCAATTTTTTCACATATCTTACATGGTGTTTTTTCTTGATTTTTCTCTTTTAGGTTTTGGTTTGTGTATTTTTTTTTTCATAAGTATTCTTTCTTACTAAGTGCTCCAGACTTCTTAGTTCGTTAAAAAGGTTTTCAGTTTCTTTTAACTTTTCTCTACTGATTTTATATGTCACGAAATCTGGTAACCCTGTCGCAATCAAATCAATTAAAGTGCTTTTATCCATTGATTTATTCATTTCCAGCAAAATTCTTTCTTTTTTTAGTGCGTAATCCAATAGTGGTCCATTTATGTATTTAAATGAGATTGCATACTTTACTGGGGTCCATCCTTTATCCGCGTAAGTCTCATGAAAATTTTCCTTCCAGGTTTCCCACGCTGAATCCAGTGTGAGCTTTATGAGCATGGAGCTGTACCAGTCTAAGCGTGATCCTTCTAAGAATAGTCTAAGGATTTCAATTTTTTTTTCATCTTTTTGTACACCCAATCTGTTGCATTCCCTTTCAAAAAGTTCCATCCATTGAGTTCCGCTTGAGTTTTTATTTGTAAATTTTTCCAAAGCAAATTTGTCTGACAACTTTCTTAAGTTTTTTCCGGTATCAATTTCAGTTTTTTTATTAGAGAGTTGTTCTAATATTTTTGTCAACATTTCTTCTGTGATGCCGACTGTAGTAGCAGCTTGTTTTTCAGGCTTTGGCTCTGATGTCGTCTCTTCCAAGAAATATTCTTTAAATTGCAAATTTCCATCTTCATCTATATAAGTGTTTGATAGTTCTTCATTTAGATTGATCCAGACTTTTCTTGTCTGGTGTCTTTTTTGTAATGTGGTTTTTATTTTTTTATAAGTGTTAGTCTTTGTTAATTCTGTGTGTTGTCCCACTGGCTGGTATTGTTCTGGGATCGTATAAGTTTTTTCCTCAGGTGTAGTAATTGAGGTTAGTGCCAACCAATTTGTCTTTCCATCTGCGTCTGCTTTCACCACAAATTCGAATTTTAATTTTTTCATTTTCATACTAAACAAAATTGTCGTTTTATAATGGGGTTCGAATTATATCTCTTTTATTTTGGTTAGGGATTGACTATAATGACGAACAGATTGCGTTGCTCTCTAAAACAAAGTGGAGGTTTATTATTTGCACACCTATTTACATTATTTACATCCATATTCTTACCTGTAAAACAAAGAAACGACAATTGAAGTTTATTTTTTTATAGTAAATCCTTTCTGTCTAACTCTTAATCGTTTTTCTATCAGGTAACCTCTCTCGCCTCAGTTATCGCTAACTCTCCTTTTCTTTCCCATCTTTCTCCGCTGTACAGCATGGTCTCTACTTTACCCGCGCCCAGAGGTGCGCGGCAAAATTTAACTTAAAGAAACTCATTTTCTTTATATATATATATATATATATATATATACAGGGTGTTAAATTTCAAACGTAACAGGTGGAATATCTCGTAAACAATGCATTTTAGAAAAAAAATTTTCCTACAAAAGTTGTAGGGTTTTGGAGGGAACATAATATAGTATTATTCATATAATTGGGCGGTGTCTCCAAGGTCAAGTGGAAGCGAGAACGAATTTTTTTAATGGAAACCCATATTTTTTATTATAATATCTTTTTCTATTAATTAATTTAAACAACTTTTATCTAAAGCATTTTTTATTTACTTGATATTTTTTTAAGATATTCTATACAAAAGCTTGATAACTCTTTCAACATTTCGCTTACGATATTGAAGATTAAATGATGGAACGAAAGGACTCAAAAAAGAAAAAAGAAAATAATTAATGAAGCAAATAAGAAATAGACTTTATTACTAAATCTTCATTTAAAAATGGAAGAATTTTTACAAAAAAAATTTTTAGAAAAAGTAACAAAGTCAACCAAATCCGTTTTATTCGTAAAAACGAAAATTCCATTAATCTAAGTGTTCAAAATGTTGTCCTCTTGCATTTATGCAAGCTTGCAATCTTCGTTGGAAACCATTATGCACTCTTCGTAATTTGTCTCTTGAAATTCTTGCACACGCTTCGCGTATTCGTTCTCTCATATTTTCTCTTGTAGTTGGAGGATTAACGTAAACAGTTTCCCGAATTCTACCCTACAAATAATAATCTAGGCAAGTCAGATCAGGTGATCTGGGAGGCCAAGACACTGGACCTCGCCGACCTATTCATCGGTCAGGAAAAATAGCATTCATGTGTTGTCTAACGATTACACTAAAGTGGCAAGGTGCTCCGTCAAGTTGCATCCACATGTTCTGTCAAAGGTTTAGAGGTAAATCTTCCAGAAGAGGAGGTAGTTCCTCAACCAGGAAGTTCCAAAGATTCGTCCGCTAACGATATTATCGAAGAAAAATGAGCCGATAATTGTGTCACCAATAATACCACACCACACACTCAACGACCATACATGTTGATGATCAATTTGTCTTAACCATCTAGGATTTTGGTCACTCCAATAATGAAGATTATGACGATTTATATGGCTTTTGTTATGAAACGTAGCTTCATCGCTCCATAATATTTTAGAAAAAAACATTTCATCTTCTTCATAGCGCTGTAAGGCCCATCGGCAAAATTCTAATCTTCTATTATAATTTTCCTGCGTTAATGCTTGGTGTAAGTAGATATGATATGGATGTTGGTGTTGACGACACAAAATATTCCAAACATTTACGTTGGATGTTGCAAGTTCCCGTGACAATTGTCGTATACTGTTGTAACAAGCCGCTTTCGCGAGGCGGGCGACGGATAACTCGGTCGGGATCCTGGGTTCGGGAAAGCGGTATCGAGACGAATGCGTTTGGTTGTTTGGTAAAAATGTAATTTATTGCGTGTAAATGTATGTTGGTACAGCGTGAGTGTATGTATAGGTGTGCGAGGTGTGTGAGTGTATGTGCGCGCGAGACGAGGGGCGAGTGTGAGAACGGACAATGTATGTATGCGCGTACGGATAAAGTATAGATGCGAGTATGTACAATGTGTGTGTGCGGTTACGCAATGTCGGTGTGCGAGTACGTATAGAGTATAGATGCGAGTATGTACAATGTGTGTGTGCGCGTACGGATACAGTATAGCTGTGAGTATATAATGCCGGGGGTGCACGCAATGCACCGCGATTGCGCGCAGCGCGATTTGCGTTTTCGGGTGTTCGGTCGCGTATCGATTATTAATCGCGCACGTAAATCCGGCAGGAGCCGTTAGCTGTCGGGTGGTCCTTTTCGGCCGCGTCGGTGGGCGGTCCTTCGACGCGGATATTGATTTCGACTGTCGATCGGTGTCGCGGTAGGGCGCAGGTCGGCCCTCGGCGCGGGATTTAGCGATCCCGTACTAATGGCGCGTCCCGATGTCGTAATGGCGGTCGAGCCGTATTAGATACGCGTGTCTAGTGCGGTCGGTAGTCAGTCGGGATGGTTTGTCCCCGTGTAATTCAGGAGTGCAACGGCCGACGAGAACACCCGTCGATGGCAGGGAACTCCCCACCACTAGAAGGTCGCCGTTGTACGCAGGTGGTCGGATTTATGCGAGGTGTCGAGTACTCTCGACGGAGACGAGTACGCCCGTTCCCGTTTGCCTCGTTTTAATCGGAATCGGAAGGATCGCTCTCGGAGATGCCGCAAACTCTCGGCGGAGGCTGAGTACACCCAACCCCGTTTTCTCTCTCTCTGAGCGGTTAATGATCTTGGCGGTTTCCAGGCGTCTTACAGACTCTGGCGGTGCGGAACATCTGGTCCCGATAATTAGAAACGCGCTCTATTTATACTAATTCTTCGGCGCGCGCGTCTGCGTAATTCGCGTATTGTTCTCACGGTAATATCTCGAAGCGGCGCGCGCGGCTCGGGTATTTTCGGTACAGGTCGGGTCGGTTACCCGAGCGCGTCGTCGATTCGAGATGTTTACGCGCGCCTAACGGCGGTTTACTAAGCGCGTGTTTCTATTATCGTTTAAAAATGGGCGCTCGGCGCCTCCGCATTTGCCCGACCGGTGTTTGTCGGGCGGCGGACTTCCGGCGGATCGGCGGCCGGGTACGGTGCAGTAACGATGGGGGAATGCATCGTTACACTGTAATGAGGGTTCACAGTAATTGCTGCTAAAACATTTATTGTCATTTCCTCATTACAAACTGGACGAGGCCGATTTATATTGCGGTGAGCGACAAAAGTTCCATGTTCTCCTGAACGATGAAATAAACGAATGAAGACCATGGGAGATGGATAATGGAACTTATTGTATCTTTGACGGTAAACTCTAGCAGCTTCTCTAGCATTTCGTCCACATTCACCATAAATTAAAAGCATGTCACGATATCCTACATCAGTATAACGTACCATAACGGCGAATGAAGAAAAAAAAATGGAAACACAATTTATTCTAATGATCACATTCCTACTTTCTTCCGTAGTCCGTGGATTGGCGCTGACGATACAACAAAAAAATGTAAACACACTGAGCATATGCTCAGTCTATCTGTTATGTGTTTTTCTGATTGACGAATCTACAATACGATTGAAAGTCAAATGACAGAAGGAGAAGATTCAGAAAAGAAAAAATACTTTATTAATAAATCTTTAAATAAAAAAGATGGAATTTTTACATTAGAAAAACGTGTTGAAAGAATTATCAAGCGTTTGCATAGAATATCTTAAAAAATATTAGGTAAATAAAAAAATGCTTTAGATAAAAGTTGTTTAAATTAATTAATAGAAAAAGATGTTATAATAAAATATATGGGTTTCCATTTAAAAAATTCGTTCTCACTTTCACTTGACTTTGGAGACGCCGCCCAAGGTTATATGAATAATACTATGTTATGTTCCCTCCAAAACCCTACAACTTCTGTAGGAAACATTTTTTTCTAAAATGCATTGTTTACGAGATATTCCATCTGTTACATTTGAAATTTAACACCCTGTATATATATTGTTGCGTCCCTGCGGGTCGTCTAAGGCGGTTATTCATGAATCTGCTGTATTCGTCTCCGGGAGAACGTTGCTAAGCGTTGTTGTTAAACAACGGCGGACATCTTGAGAGAGATCGGCCATCTGGAGTCTCGCGACGGATATCATTCCGGGCGGACATATTTGAGATACGATTACCGTTATTACCCGTTCTGTGTTCCTTGTTTAATTGTGTGTTCTGTGTTATTATTAAAGTTCCTTTTGTTCTTTTAAAAGAGTGTTAATCATTTACGTCGCGGTACGCGAGTGCCGTTTGTGTCGCGCGTGTTCGAGTATTATCGAAGTCGACGCGCGGACGCAACATTTTGGGGGCTCGTCCGGGATACGATACGGCGGACCGTTTTGTGTATTTTAAAAGAAAAGCGTGAGCTATGGCAATGGAGCAACAGGATCCAATAACGGGAGTTTCCACACGAAAGAGAGTTCGTCCTACGATGACGCTTCAAGATGCGACATCGGGGCCATCGTTGGAGGCAATTACTCTTTAATCCACAATGCGAGAAATTCGGGAGCTTCGCGAGGAGCGATTGCGGATGCGAGCAGCATTTGAATCGCAACTGCGTGAGCGGGATAGTGAGCTTTGCCGAATGAAGGAGATTTTCCGACAACGGCAAACACAGCTAAGTCCATCTAATAATAGAGATTCGGTAGCTCGAAGCCAAAATTCTTTTTGAGAAAATGATCTCGGTTATAAATTGAGACCCGTTAATTAAATAATGATAATTATATTTTACTATTTTCAATTTTAAGTGAATGTTTTTGCGTGTGTTTGTTTTCTTTGCTTGTGTTTAAGGAAATAATTTCTTGGAGAGATGATGAAAGGAGAAAAGAGGGGAGGAGAGTTCTACGGAAGGAAACGGAATTGTAAGGAAGAAGAGCATTATTTTGATAGAAGACTGCCTCACCCGCGGTTTTTGAGCCATGGTTTTCCCGTCGGGTCTTAGGGCGAATGCCAAGGCAGGGGCTTGAGGAGTCCTCTTTTGAGGATGTCGGGTCCATGGTAGATACCCTCCTCTTGTCCGAAGATTCGCTCCCTTTTGAGATGCGGAGATGCAGCAGCTTTAAGTATTTCCGAGAATAAGGTGAACTACGGGGGACGGCTACTGTAGTTTCAAGATGTATCAAAGTCGATTGGGTTCTGGATTTTAACGGTGCTCGGTAACCTGCAGCAGCAGCTCAGGGTAGAGCAGGAAACCGTTTCTGTGGCCTGGAGTCGACGTTGGATGTTCTTGTCAAACGGGTTCGATGACAGTATCCTGTATATTCCTGGAGGGTGTGTGATTGGGGCCGATAAATAAT
The DNA here is from genome assembly GCA_907163055.1 of Formica aquilonia x Formica polyctena. Lineage (NCBI taxonomy): Eukaryota > Metazoa > Arthropoda > Insecta > Hymenoptera > Formicidae > Formica > Formica aquilonia x Formica polyctena. Next base: position 159,813 of record CAJQTV010000162.1, on the reverse strand, counting down.
GGCGCTCGGTAACCTGTAGCAGCAGCTCAGGGTAGAGCAGGAAGTCATTAAGGCACCCTGGAGTCAACGCCTTGGAAGAAGAGGACAACGATCAACCCATTCAATTTGGAAGAGCCCTCATTGATTGTCGGGACGACAATTTTGAAGAGGGGGAGTAGTGTTGCGTCCCTGCGGGTCGTCTAAGGCGGTTATTCATGAATCTGCTGTATTCGTCTCCGGGAGAACGTTGCTAAGCGTTGTTGTTAAACAACGGCGGACATCTTGAGAGAGATCGGCCATCTGGAGTCTCGCGACGGATGTCATTCCGGGCGGACATATTTGAGATACGATTACCGTTATTACCCGTTCTGTGTTCCTTGTTTAATTGTGTGTTCTGTGTTATTATTAAAGTTCCTTTTGTTCTTTTAAAAGAGTGTTAATCATTTACGTCGCGGTACGCGAGTGCCGTTTGTGTCGCGCGTGTTCGAGTATTATCGAAGTCGACGCGCGGACGCAACAATATATATATATTTACATAAAATATACAGTACATATATATTTATAGAATGTGCCTGAAAGATACATATCAATTTCCATCGGTCCTATTCTACATGAAGTTGGATAAAACGAAATAATATTTTGGTATTCTTGGAAACACCACTCTATAGTTGGTGACACCTCATAACAGTGAAGATGGCTATTAAACTCAATAGTATGAAAAGTTGAGAGAATGAAACCTACTCTATCATTATTATTTGGTTGTAGTTTTACAATCCAATGCAATAAGCCAAAGAGGAGCAAATCATTTTCATAGTTTATCGCAAGCACCATATTTCTCTTATATCTAATGTTTTCTTTGAAATGAAAAACTATATCTCGTTGAAAGCCCCTCTTGGATAAAAAACGAGCTGAGAGACTGAGTGAATATTTCTTAGCCACTGCTAAAGGCAGGTTTTTTCGACAAGTTGTAGGTTTAGCTACTTGCTTTATCACTGGTCGGTGCTTTCCCTCCATACGCATTGACCATACATAGAAAAACTATACATAGAAAAAAATTTTTATTATTAAGAAAGGCTTGCCAAATTAGTTGAAGTTTATGCTTTGGTGGCAAATAACACTTCTCCTTAAATAGCAGGCACACTTACTAATAGACGCTTCCAACTACAAAGAAAACCTGCTCGCAATCCTATCTGAGGAATTAATTCTTTTATTAGTTCTTCATTTAGAGCGAGTAATCTGTTCACGCTACTTATTTTTTGACCTAGGAAAAACAAGAAATAAAGCACAATATTTTGCAGCATACCCAATGAAAATGTCCAAATGCAAATGCAATTCCATTTTAAAACATGCACTGATAAAAATAATTAACCTGACTAAATATGATTATAAATAATATGATTAAATAGAGGCTCTCGAAAATAAAATCTAATTTAATAATAGGGCAATAGAGCCAAGCGCGGTAAATAGTGCGCAACAAAGCTTTATTTAAAATACGACATCAAATTAATAAAACGTGTTTAAAATACGACATCAAAATAAAACGGACGTTTCGGCTACTTATTTTAGCCATCTTCAGCGCAGAATTAACAATTAGTATATAAAAAATACAAATAAAATTAAAGAAGGAGTTCGCAATCGCATGGTCTTAACGATTAAAAGAACGCAGTTACAAATATAGATCTCTTAGCATTGCCGCGACGCCAAACATTATCCCTTGTCCACGACATTGTGAGGAAGATCAAGTTAACGGTGGATAGGCCGAAAATTAAAAACACCCACATGTTTGTGTTCAAGTGAGTAAGTAATGTAACTGTAAATCAAGATGGAGTGAATAACAATGTGAAGAAGTCACATGAATGATGGCAAAGTGTTACTTACAAGTAATTAGCGTTCCGCATAATGCGTGATAAAATAAGATGACGATTCACGGGTTACAAACAAGACAATGATACAAATCGAGAACGCAGTCCGGTGAAGCAAATAAATAACAACATGTATACAAATAAGATCGGCGTGACAATAATAAAGTCTTAATATAAAAAGTACATAGATAAAAACAAAAACAAAGTCAAAACCACAGTATAGATCAAGAATAAATACGAAAATAAAAGCAAATTCATAAAAATAATTCAAAAATAATATTTCAGAATCAATTAAATTCAAATTACACTAAAATAAAATTCAAACAATATTAAAACATTAAAAATAAAGGTTAAAAAGACTAAAAAATTTTGTAAAATTGCTAGTCAGATTTTAGAAAGTTTTTCAAGGACCGGGATATACATGTCAGGTAGACCTTCCGTCGGTTTGCAAATTCAAACCGTTCTTCTGTCTTTTAATATGTAATATTTCAGAAATTAATCGTTTACGTAACCAAGGTTCATTATCTAGTACAGAGACATTATTCCAATCAAAGTCATGATTGGAACTTACCCTGTGATCAGTAATGACAGAATGACCGCTCATACCTCTCCGAATATGATTTTTGTGTTCCGAGATTCGAGTATTTAACTGGCGTTTGGTCTGTCCTACATATGAGGCGTCGCAATCTTTGCAGTTGATCTTGTATACGACATTCTGACGAGAGGACAACGGGCAAGAATCCTTGTGTACTTTAATAAATGAGTTCATCTTATTAAGACTCCGATAAGAGAGTTTGACATTTAAGTCTTTAGTAATTCTCTTGAATTGTTCAGATATTAGGGGAACATACGGTATCGTGAAATAAGAGACAGACTCCTCCCTGTGTTCTTCTTCATTCGGGTAAACCCTGTAACACAGGTATTTTAATCGTTCATGTAATACCCGGAAAATAAAACACAGGGGATAACCGTTGTCCAATAAAATGTCAATGATACACTCAAAGTTTTCTCGGTGGAAACTCGGATGAGATAATAAAAAGACCCTGTCAATAAGGCCGATGACAGTGCCTCTTTTTTGGCAGAGGGGATGATTAGATAAAAAATGGAGGTATCTACCTGAAAAAGTGGGTTTGCAATACCAATCGAAAAACAAGTTATTTTCACTCAGAATCATAGTAGTGTCCAGAAAATTCAATCTGTTCTCCTCGCCAATCTCCATAGTGAATTGTAATCGAGGGTGGAACGCGTTGAAAATCTGTAGAATATGACCATGAAGATGAGAAGGAGCTGCCAATGCAATATCGTCAACATATCTGACATAGAACGGAGGCGTAAACCTTAGGGAAGCGAGGGCACGAGCCTCAAAGTCCTGCAAAACAATGTCCGCGATAATAGGAGAAAGCGGAGATCCCATCGGAGTACCGAAATTCTGTTTGTAAATCACTCCATTAAAAATAAAAAAGGTTGAATCCAAGATCATTCTGACCGCAATGATAAATTCAGACTTAGAGATATTGCAGTTCAAGGAAATATGATCCCACCTGACTGAGACACTGTCAATTGCCATCTCAGTTGGAACGTTAGTGAACAACGAAACAACGTCTAAGGAAATTAGGCGGAAATCACTATTGATGTTTTTGTCAGAAAGTCTTTTGACCAGTTCGAAACTATTAGAGACGTGGCTAAGGGCTGTAGGAAAACTCTTAAACATGATGCAATGTAGGAACGAGGCCAAATTGTATAAAGGACTATTAACAGAAGATACAATCAAACGGAAAGGGCAGCCAGGTTTGTGGACCTTAGGGAACTCGTATGCTCTAGGTAACAGGCCGTCGCTGCAATAAAGTGACCTATAAGTAGAAGGCGATATGAATTCAGAGTTCTTCCATCTCGTCAGTAAGTCACGTAAGCGGGAAGTAAGATTTTTCGTAGGATCTTTTTTTACGACATTATAGGTGTTAGTGTCCATAAGTAGTTCTTCAATTTTATTAAAATATTCATGTTTATCAAGTGCAACCGTAATGTTTCCTTTATCCGCACGTGTGACAATTAGGTTATCATTACGTTTAAAAAATTCCTCGCAAGTGGAGAATAAATGTCTAATATAAGTGTTGAAGTCACTTTCGGGAAAAGAATAATTAGGAAGGTTGTTAATAATGTTTATAGAGCGGTTTCTGATAGTTATTTGTGTTGCGGAAGGAAGTTTCGTAAGGGAGCACTCAATATTTTTTATAAAGTCCATAGTTAATTTGTCTCTGTTAGAAAAAGGAAGACTAAAGTTATCACCCAGTTGTAGGAGGCATTGGACGTCCTCAGGAATCTGGATCGAGGACAAATTAACAAACCACTTTTTATTAAGTGGTAAACGCAGTTGCGGTCTACCCTTAAAGCAGCTCGGATCAACACGAACCTCGGAACCCCAACCATGTGCACCATTTCGGTTATTGAATGGTTTGAACGAAAAATTAACATTATGATCGGAGTCAGACTGAGAAGGAGAACAATAAAAATATCGAACCGGTCTAATATCCCTTGTGTCTCTATAATGTTCAGATAATAAGCGGTTAAATTTGTTTATGAGTTTCTCTTGTTGCCTGGTGAAAAAAGAATATAAAGATCGGTGCTGTCTAGTAAAAAACGAATTGCAAACGAACATCGGAATGTCACGGTATAGCGATCGTGAAATCTTAAAAATATGAGTATGTGCCGATCTAATGCATGAATATGTGTCGGACAACTCAATTTGCAACAATTTCCTAATAAAACGGTGTCTACACAATTTAAGCGCGCTAATAGATCTCGAGCTTGTAAGATTAGTTGAAAAGTTCGGCAAAATAGTGGACAAATGTCTGGGAATGATGTTAAGCCTAATACACTTGCGTAAGAACTCAGCTTTGAGTCTGCTCTTAATAATAATTTTCCTGTATTTAATCCATGATTTGAATGATAAAACGGAATTGTGTCCGAAATGGTAACTAATATAATTAAAAAATCTAAAACGCATTTTTTCAGCCTGCGTGTAATAATAAATAATAATATTAAATAGAGGCTCTCGAAAATAAAATCTAATTTAATAATAGGGCAATAGAGCCAAGCGCGGTAAATAGTGCGCAACAAAGCTTTATTTAAAATACGACATCAAATTAATAAAACGTGTTTAAAATACGTCATCAAAATAAAACGGACGTTTCGGCTACTTATTTTAGCCATCTTCAGCGCAAAATTAACAATTAGTATATAAAAAATACAAATAAAATTAAAGAACGAGTTCGCAATCGCATGGTCTTAACGATTAAAAGAACGCAGTTATATACAAATATAGATCTCTTAGCATTGCCGCGACGCCAAACCTTGTCCACGACATTGTGAGGAAGATCAAGTTAACGGTGGATAGGCCGAAAATTAAAAACTCCCACATGTTTGTGTTCAAATGAGTAAGTAATGTATTTGTATTTTGTATTTGCGTTGAACCTCGCTTTGTGTGGAATAGTAATTGTGGGAAAGTATAATATATAATTTTTTATATCTTATTAAATGATATTTATTTTATAAATCATTTGTAAAAGGATATACATCTGCCATTTTCTTAGCAAAAATATACTGACAGTGACGCAAATGTAAACAAAAAAACATAAACATGCAAGTAAGATATAGTGAAAAGATCATAAAAATAAATGCGAAAATTATGGTACTTCAAAATCGCATATTTCTGAAACCAGAAGAGAGCGCCACAAAATTCAAAGTGCGTGTTACTTAGGAACGTGCCCTCTATAATATATGTAATAATGAAAACGATCCGTGAGGTGTAAGTTAATCTGAACATTTACTCAATATAATATTATTGATATGTTGAATGTAGCAAATAACAAATTTTATGTGCTAAAATATATAGTTAATCCAAATATAAACGATAATGTCGACAAAAATAAATAATATGATTAATAAATATATCTGTATTATCCTAACATTTTTAAACACAGCATTAAAGAAAAATTAGCAATTAAAAGAAAACGAAACAAGAATTTTAAACGGCATAAATATATTATGTTAAGTAAACATATATATAGGTAGGTTAAAATATATAATAGTTATAAGTTTGAAGTTAGATGGATAGCCAGACATTGTGGGCAAAGATGGTAGAGAGGTTAAGCTAATTATTACAAATTTTAACGAGAACAACACATACACACACACACACACGCACAGAAAGGTAAAACATGATCTCTCTCTCTCTCTCTCTCCCTTCTCTTCCCCCTCTCTCCCCCTTTCTCACTCTCTCTCTCTCTCTCCCTCTCTCCTCCCTCTTCTCCCCTCTCTCTCTCACTCTCTCTCTCTCTCTATGAATATTTCTGTTTCAAATGTATTTCGGATATTTATTTTCAAATATCTCCATTAAATCACTCAGATCTTCTTCTTCCAGCCACTTAGTCACTTCTCTGTCCATTGTTCACAAGCCAGAAATACAGCACACCGAACTAAATACACACTAAACGCGCACAGCGTGATACCCGACAGGCATTGTACGTCGCGCACGATTGCGCATGCGGAAATGTTAAGAATATATTCTTAATTTAAGAAGATATTCCAAAAACTTCACATAAAGAAGGAAATATCCTTACTCATTAAGAATATCTATTAAGAGAAGCTCATTAAGTATATATTCGAGAATACAATTTTTTCGGTGTACTCGTCCCATAATTCGTTAACTATTTCTTTTTATAATGAAAAAACTAAGCTTCAGACAAAATTTTCGTAAAGGAAAAATTGTCTTAGAATTGATTCAGGAATACCTTTTAAGGACAACCGGTTGTTCCGGATCACCCTGTATATATTCCATGTTTAATATAGTTTATTATTTTTCTCTCTATATATACAGTATATACATATATATAAGGGGCGATGTTGGCGCCGAGCGTTGAGTCGCGGACTGACAATCGTCAGGTTACAGGTTCAATTCTGCTCGGGTCCCATTCTTCCCATATATACCTCTCTAAAGAGGAAGGAGAACGGGAAAAAGAGAAAGAGGAAAAGAAGGGGAAAAAGGAGAAGAATGAGAAATGAGGAAAGAGTGAGAAAGGAGGGGAGAGTGAGGATGAGAGAGAAGAGATAGATTGTAAAGGTTCGGGTACGCTCCTTGAAAAAGCGCCTTTGTAACCCCTTGGGGATCAAATAAAGGATACATACATATAATAAATAATTTTCAATTAAGTAACACATCACACTCGCATTCAATTCAAATTGACGCATAAACACATGCAAGGATAAATATTGAGAATACAATATAAAATAAAAGAGATGAAGAGTGATAAGAAAATGTCGAAAGAAAAAGAGAAAAAGTGGAATTATCTAATAAAATGGGTATGACATATATATACCATGTTTAATATACAGTTGTAACGAGCCGCTTTCGCGAGGCGGGCGACGGATAACTCGGTCGGGACCCTGGGTTCGGGAAAACGGTATCGAGACACGAATGCGATGTGTTGTTTGGTAAAAATGTAATTTATTGCGTGTAAATGTGTGTTGGTACAGCGTGAGTGTATGTATAGGTGTACGAGGTGTGTGAGTGTATGTGCGCGCGAGACGAGTGACGAGATGCGAGAACGGACAATGTATGTGTGCGAGCACGTATAAAGTATAGATGCGAGTATGTACAATGTATGTGTGCGGTTACGCAATGTATGTGTGCGGTTACGCAATGTATGTGTGCGAGTACGTATAATATCGGTATGCGAGTACGCAAGGTATGCGTGCGGGTACGTATAATGTCGGTGTGCGCGTACGGATAATATATGTATGGGTGCGGTTACGCAAGGTATGTGTGCGAGTACGTGTAATATATGTGTGCGAGCACGTATAAATTATAGGTGCGAGTACGTATAATGTTTGTGAGCGAGTGTACAAAGTATACTGTCGGTGTGCGAGTATGCAATGCTGGAGGGTGCATGCGACCGCGATTGCGCGCAGCGCGGTTCGCGTTTTCGGGTGTTCGGTCGCGTATCGATTATTAATCGCGCAGCGTAAATCCGGCAGGAGCCGTTAGCTGTCGGGTGGTCCTTTTGCGGCCGCGTCGGTGGGCGGTCCTTCGACGCGGGTATCGATTTCGGCTGTCGATCGGTGTCGTGGTAGGGCGCAGGTCGGCCCTCGGTGCGGGACTTATCGTGCCCGTAATAATGGCGCGTGGGCGCGTTAATGGCGGTAGCTACCGGTCGGTTCCTACGTGTAACTGTCGGCTGGAATTCGCGTATCTGGATCGCGGGTGGCGGAATCGGGAATGTATCGGCCGAGGAATCCCGTCGGTGGCAGAGAACTCCCTGCCACTAGAATAATGCTGATACACGTGGTGGACGGAAAGCTAGCGAGGGGCCGAGAACTCCCGGCGGGGTCGAGTACGCCCGATTCCGTGTACCTCTATTTCGTGTTTAGAAGCGCTCTTCGAGATGCCGTAAATTCCCGGCGGAGGCTGAGTACACCCAACCCCGTTGTTCTTTCTCTTAGAAGCGTTATCAGGATTTCGGAAGGTTTCAGACGTCTTACTGACTCTGCTGGATCGGAAAGGTCTGGTCTCGATAATTAGAAACGCGCTCTATTTATCCTTATTCTCCGGCGCGCTCGTCTGCGTAATTCGCGTATTGTTCTAACGGTAATATCTCGAAGCGGCGTGCGCGGCTCGGGTATTTTCGGTACAGGTTGGGTCGGTTACCCGAGTGCGTCGCCGATTCGAGATGTTTACGCGCGCCTAACGGCAGTTTACTAAGCGCGTGTTTCTGTTATAGTTTAAAAATGGGCGCTCGGCGCCTCCGCATTTGCCCGACCGGTGTTTGTCGGGCGGCGGACTTCCGGCGGATCGGCGGCCGGGTACGGTGCAGTAACAATGGGGGGATGCATCGTTACACAGTTTATTATTTTTCTCTTTAGTATACAGTATATACATACACACTGAGAAAAAAAAGTTGTTAACTTGACTAAATGCGTTCAACTAATTATTATTTCTTTAATTGAAATATTTAAGTATTTAAATTAAATACGACATATTAAATCTAACATGACGTATTTGACTTAAGTACTTAAATATTTCAATTAAAAAAATGATAATCAGTTGAACGCATTTAGTCAAGTTAACAACTTTTTTTTCTCAGTGCATATAATAAATAATTTTCAGTTAAGTAACACATCACACTCGCATTCAAATCAAATTGATGCATAAACACATGCAAGGATAAATATTAAGAATACAATATAAAAGAAATAAAAAGTGATAAGAAAATGTCAAAAGAAAAAGAGAAAAGTAAAATTAGTCAATAAAATAGGTATGACATACGAGGGCTGTATGATAAGTACCCGTGTTAGGGAAGGAAACGCATTTTTTTTAAATTTTTTTTATCTATTTCTCAACGTAGTCTCCTTTCAGCTCGATACACTTAGTCCAGCAATATTCCAACTTTTTTAAGCCATCCAAAAAATATGATTTGTCGAACTCTGCAAATCGGGCGTTTTTCATCAAAAACGGATGTTCGGCCACGCTTGAATTCATTAAACCAATATCTGATGGTAGTTATCGAAGGTGCATGGTCCTTATAAACGGCATGCAACTTCACTTTGAGGTACGATATATTTCATGTTTAATAATGAGTTAATTATCTTTCTCTCTAGTATATCGTACATATAATAAATAATATACGCCTATATCTCTGCTTCTATAAAGCGACAAATTAATATTAAATATTTTTATTAATTTCACAAATAATAACATTATTAAAATCGTTCGCTTTTTTAAAATAATAATGTTGCAGTATATCAAAATTAAGTTGTACACGACATATATTCTTACGGAATATATTATTTTAACACTGTTTATACACTAAATTCTTTTATATTATTATGTTTCTCTCTAGTATACAGTATATACATACATATAATAAATAATATATGCTTATATCTCTCTTTCTGTAAAGCGAAAGATTAGTATTAAATATTTTTTATACTAATTTCATAAATAATAACATTATCAAAATCATTTGCTTTCCTGAAACAATAATGTTACTATACTTCAAAATTTAGTTGTATACAACATATATTCTTGTGGAATATGATATTATTTTAACACTGTTTATACACTAATTTATTTTATATTATCATCAAGCGTCGCGGTAGCGTCGCGAAGCCTAGTATATAAAAAAATTCTTTCCGGCTAGTCAACAATTTTGTCTATGTACAGGGACCGTGGCGCTACCAAGTAGCTTATCCGGAGTTTTACGTCTAATAAACTTTCGATTAAAATACTTCAGGTACTAAAGCTGCAATCCAAAATCTAACAGCACTTTTCTGATACAATGTGGATGCAAGCTTTCGATTGCGTCCAGTTTGAATAAGATTGATGCAGTCAATCCTGAGAAATGATAATCGTATACCAGAATTGTGATATTTCTTTCAGTTTCAGGTTTCAGACAACTCATGTACGTATGCTCGCACGCACACATGCAAAGCGATTTTGTTCCTCAAGCGGTGTTCACATCACTCATAAACGATTATTCGCTTGAGTGTGCAGAACACTTTAAAAGACAAGATCATATGTGGGTGCATATACATACGTGTGAGATGTTTATATTTTATGAAAGTACGCGCGGAGTATAATGCGACAAGAAGAGAAGCGATAAAGTGATTAACGGTTATGAGAATAACGCGGAATAGTGCAACACAAGGAAGAAAAGTGATAAAGTGAAAAGAAATTATTAACACGGAATAGTGCAAGGAAGAGAAGTGATTTCTTTCAATCCTATTGAGCAAAGTTAGGTTTTATTAGCGAGATTAAACAAATGCTTTTTATCCGCAATGCTTGAATTTGTGCATTATCAATTAACATATTTGTGATAAATAGATTGTGATAAATTGTTGGAAAATGATTATGGAGGCATTGAAGGAATATTTGGAGATTTTGGCTGGCCATGTTTTCGATAAGCTGGTAATTACACGCATGAACGCGTATTCATGTATATACAGGATGGCCCACGTAAAGTGTTACAAGCTAATAATTCTAAAAAATTTGTCAAATCAAAAAATTGTTTATGAGAAAGTTTCATATTTTCGAGGGGCCTTTCTAACTACGTAAACATAAAATTGCCTCCACTCCCCCTCTAAAGGGGGTGGGGGTAACTTAAAAATTTTAAATGGAAACCCCATTTTTTATTGTACATTCTTATAGCTTATCTCGAGAGCTTTTCAAAACCCTATAATAAAGTATTTTTTCATTAAATACTTTTTTAGTTATTTTATATCTTAATCTGACATATTTTGATATAAAAAATAAAATATCTTGTAAAAAATTGAAGGTGACCTTCACGTGACCTTTAAGCAACTATTCAAGGTCAAATTAATGACACCACCTTATGTCCCCCTCGAAACCATACAACTTTTGTTAGAAATATTTTTTTCTAAAATGCATTGTTTACGAGATATTTGACCGTTTCCAGACTTTTCTAACACCCTGTATAAGAAAATAGTGGTAGCGGATGAGAACTCTTTTTAAGACAGTCTCACTTCAGGATGTAGCAACCCTGCCAACGCGAGTTTCAGGTCTCATCTGGCTCCGGATGAGAGTAACCTGATAAGAGCCCCTCCCAAGGTTACGGATGGCAGCGTCTGTTCCATATTGGGCGGCTGCAAACAGCGTCTGATCTCCATGTTGGGAGCGGCAGATATAAAAACAGAAGAAGGTAACGGGAAACTACTTCTATACATCAATTTCTCTAGGATATCATTATGAAGAGAAAACAAAAAACCACGGCTCCTAATCCCGGGCAGTACTTCAGTGTGCAAGGGGTGCTAAGTTCAGTTGCACACCGCTCAATTGCACACCGCTCAGTTTCACACACACACACACACACACACACACACACACACACACACACACACACGGGGGGGGGGGGGGTGGACCTCGCTTTACAACTACGGTGGGCAAATTAACGGTGTGCAAATTAACGGTGTGCAACTGAACGGTGTACAACTGAACGGTGTGCAACTGAGCGGTGTGCAACTGAGCGGTGTGCAACTGAGCGATGTGCAATTGAACTGTGTGCAAAGTTTTGTGTCCATTTGCAACGTGTCCATTTGCACCGTGTCCAATTGTACTGTGTCCAAGTGAAGGCCACTCAATTGGATAACGTAATTAAAGAAATGTATAGTTTGAGTACTGGAATATTGAGAATGAATGAAGTATGCTGGCCTGGGACAGGAGTATGCCGAAAGAATGATGCAACGCTTTATTCCTCTGGAACAGACCATCCGACAATCAACACAGACATGGAGTCGGAAGATTGGAGTCGAAGGAGTATAACAAACATGTAACAAACTTTACACCGATCAATGAACAAATCATGTTATTACAGTTAAACGGCTCTCCTTTCAATATTAATGTTATTCAGATATATATGTGTAACGATGCACCCCCCATCGTTACCCGGCAGTTGACCAGCCGGAAGTCTGCCGCCCGGTGAGCACCAGCCGGGCAGAGGCAGAGGCGTCCTTTTTTATACTCGTTACGAGATATCTGAGATCACCGTACAGCCGTTATACGGCTGCCGTTACGACCCGTAATGATACCAAGAACCGCCGAGTACTTCCAGAAAGCACCGAATGCTCAACCGCCGAAACGCCGCGTCGTTTTCTTGCCGGAGGATAACGGCGCGTTAACCGTTAATTACCGCCGCCGAAAACAACGCGTTGTTATCCCCTCCATAGGGAAACGGCGGTTACCGTTATACTCCCGGTATAAAAAGGCAGCCGAAATAGATCTCAGCACCAAATCGGTACCTGAAGCCTCTCGAGCAGTACGCTCGAGATACTCTGACATATCCGATCCTTTACACTTTGCAGAAACGATGGAACGTGGGGTTGACGAGTTCGCAGCCTCTGCCGAGCATTCTCGGTTTCCACGCCGCCTACGAATCCTCGTCAACCTTTCGACCGATTTGACGAGAGCGGAGTGTTCGCCGCTCTCTGAGATTGCGCCGTGTATCATCTATTATATTCAGCGCCCGTCAAAATAAACACAGCCTTACCGTACACACGTCGACTAGCCCGGTTTCTTGCACGTCTCGCGCGCCGTCACAACAAACACGGCCTCGCCATACGGTTTATATACAACACTCGTGGAATTACCCGCGCCCGCATACATTGTTACATAACGCGCCAAATAAATATCGCGCATTTATTATAACTTGCGCCGTGTCATCCGCCGCGCGCCCGCTACGCGGGATTTAACCGACCGTTAACAGTTGTACACTGACCATTGCCGAAGGAGGCAAATAAACAGACCATATTACATCACGCGTCTATCGTTATGTCTCCACCCTTTCACGAACCCTGATCCCGACCGAACTATCCGATCTCGCGAAAGCGGTCGTTACATATACTCCCATGGCAGAGAGGCGCTACAACGATGAAGTCTCTATTCCCGCCGATGAGGTTCTACTCCTAACTCAACAATGTTATAGGACAATTAAAGAGTGACGACATAACATTTGTCATCGACGATTTTAATGCCAAGGTTGGGCATGAAAGAAGATTAGACTTAGTTGGTAATTTTGGTCTTGGTGATAGTAATTCGTGTGGCGATTAATTATTTCAATTCTGTCAAGAAAATGATTTCATTGTAAGCAATACTTGGTTTCAATTACCGAAAAGACGTCTTTACACTTGGACCTCACCTTTAGATCAAAGAAGTGATGGTGTCATAAAAAATCAAGTTAATTACATTTTAACTAAAAAGAGATTCAGAAACATTGTTAAAAGAATGACGTATTCTGACTCTGATATTGTCTCTGATCATGAGTCTTTGGTTGCAAATCTATAGTTACAATAAAAAAATAAAGCGATTAACAAATTATAGCCGTATAGATTTTTCAAAATTACGTAATAAAGATCTGAAAAATGAAGTCGTACTAGAAGATAGAAGCAGAATCCTCCAGATTACAAAAAACTACATAAACTAATGAGAAAGGAAATTAGAAAAGCTGAAAGCGAGTGGTTAACAAGATAAGAACTCAAAGAATTGAACCAAAATCATGATTGTCACAGTGTCCATTAAAAGATAAGAGAGCTTACTGATAGTTACAAAACAAGAAAATCAATTACTTTATGGGACGATCAGAACAGACAAGTGATTGATGAGAATGAGATTAAGCAAATTTGGAAGAACTACATTAATCAGTTCTTTGATGATGATGATAGAGGTGAAAACATTTCAAGCCCAACTTGTACCGAAGGCTCAGAAATATTAAGAGAAGAGGTAAAATATGCGATAAAACATGCTAGAACCAGGCGTTTGGTTAATATATCTATTAAAATTATTAAATTAATAGATGATGACAACTTAGGAACAATAATTAAATTATTTAACAACATTTATAAATCTGGGAAACTGAACACAAGACTGGCTGTTGTCAACTTTTGTTGCAATACCGAAGAAAACATTCAAAAACAATACAAAGACTATCGGCTTATTAATCTTATGAGTCATGTTTTAAAATTGTTCCTACGCATAATATATAAGAAATAAGTGTGAAGCTGATTTTGATGACATTCAATTTGGCTTCAGGAAGAGTCTTGGTATGAAGAAAGCATTGTTTGTTATTATTGATATTGGTAAAAATGTTGTGATCAAAGAAAAGACGTATTTGCATGCTTCACAGACTACGAAAAAGCCTTCGACCGTATATAACACTATAAATTAATTGATAAACTGAGAAATATTAATATAGACGGCAGAGGTGTAAGAATAATTCAAATCTCTATTGAAGTCAGAAGGCTGAAGTAAGAATTGATGGAATGTATACTGAAGATATTGATGTAAGAAGAGGAGTCAGGCAAGGTTGTATTCTCTCGCCACTTTTGTTTAATCTGTATGCTGATACCATCTTTAAAGAGGCTCTAGAGGATTCAGAATTTGGCGTAAAAATCAGCAATGAAGTGCTAAATAATTTGAGATATGCGGACAACACTGTTACTTTGGCCGATAAACTGGAAGATCTTCCGGAAATGGAGTCCCCCCGTAGGGGGCCGGAACTCACTGCGTCCACGCATACACTTTCCCATCCACACAACAATTTTGGGGTGGACCTTGCTTTGCTTTGTAAAGTATAAGCTGACCGAGAGATCCGATCATATTTGTCAAAATTCAGAAAAGACCTTATTCCAAATAATTACCCTGAAACAAAATATTTCCAACAAGGTTTATGTTCGATCGGGACTGTATCCGATAGCGTCTCTGTCCAATCGAGTCTGCGTCCGATCAAGTTTGTGTCCGATCGAGTCTGTGTCCGATTGAGATGGTGTCCGATCGGAACTGTGTCCGATTGCAAACATATATGTCCGATCGGAACTGTGTCCGATTAGGTCTGTGTTCGATCAAGCCTGTGTCCGATTGGGACTGTGTCCGATTGCAAAAGTATATGTCCGATCGGGACTGTGTCCATTGGGTATGTGTCCGACGAAGCCTGTGTCCGATCGGGACTGTATCCGATCGGGTTTGTGTCCGATCGGGAAATATTGTTGTGTCCGATTGGTAATGTGCGCAATCGGGACGATCCCGGGAGACCGAGTAAGGCACTATAATTGAGACAATAAATGTAATACAGCTATTTGAGAAGTACGATTTGTGATAGCCCATTGTGCTAAAAATACCTCAAAATCATTGTTTTCTTTTTCTGAATTACTATCCTCTCTTATAAAAGTTTTGTGTGAAAATACATTATTTAAAGAAGCATCAGATTCAGAAATATTCGTTTCATCGGAAAATCGTAAATTTTTTATCTCTTGCACAATTTCGGAAAGAGCGTTATTGAAATTGACATGTACAATTTCATCATTATCATTATTCAAAGCGGAATTATTTACAATTACGCAAATTAGCTCTAGGCTTTTCATTAAAGATAAGTAGAAATAATTCGTTATTCTCTTCTCAAATTAACTTACGGCGATATTATATTGAAATACGCGATAAATATTTGCGCTTTGGCATAGCTGATTGAATGTATGTATTGTAATGTTTAACGTTCAATTATGTAAATATGTACTATATGCAAATAAAAACTATTTAGTAAAAATTACAGATTACAGATCTATCTTGCCTTATTTCCTGAGTAGCTCTTGTTCAATAGTATTGTTCAATATGCTCACCGCTGAATTAATAATTCTGCTTATTAATCGCGATACGTGCGTCCAACATAGTCCACAGCTCGGAAGAAAAAACCCGGAGCGCATAACGATAGGCTTCAACAATGTCCTAGTTACTATAGTAATGGATGTTAAAGCTCGTCGTTACGCGCTCCGGGTCTTCTCTTCCGAGCTGTGGACTGTGTTAGACGCACGTTAAATATAATTAACTAATAAATATACAATATTTATTTTTAATAAAAAATTATATACACTTATAGGCAATAATTAAGAAAGGAAATAATTTGTTTAGAAATTGTTGGATATATTTTATTTATTCATTTATCTGTCTGCGTAAATATTGTATTAAAAACAATTAAAAAATATATTTTTGATTTTACGAAATACAAACAATTATATAATATGAATAATTCAGTTATCTCTAATCGTTGAGTTGTCGATGCGACCTTCGATCGTTGTCAACAGTCCTAACTTGAAAGCTTCGAGAAGCTCCCAGGTCCACGCAAACAACATTTTGCAAGTATCATCCGATATGGCCTTATATGGTAATATCGGACATCTCGGGGGCCCCCCTCGCGGGGCAGCCAAAATTCCTGTGCGCGGCCGAGTCGAGTCTTGAACATTAAGTGAAGATCAAGTGTGCGAATATTAGTGAGAATTAAAAGCGATTGTTAGAAGGCGAGATTACGGTATGAAATAGTAAGGACAAGACGATAGCGAACGATTAAGACAATTTTCATTTTGTATAGTGCGAGTGAGCGCGTGTGTGTAAGTGCATAAGAAACTAAAGGGTGCATCGGAGGGCCCCTTGCACGAGCCAGAATCTAAGAGGTATCCTACTATCAGCAACTCCACCCGACGCGTTAGCAATCGGAGAGACGATAACATATTTGGTCCTTCGAGCCAGAGCCTGTGGGTAGGGCTTGGACATTGAGGTAAGTGACGATCGGTAGTTACTTCGCCTGGTACATCATGAAGACGCGAGTGATTGCATTCACCAGGGATGGTGCAAGGACATCCACGCATTCAGAGCTGTGGATTGCATAAGCCACTTGTGCTTCGCGTTCCACACACGTCTCGAGCCCCGGTCGCTCCGCGCACGTCTTGCACTGAGTCGGCATGCGTCGTGAACAGCTGATCGCGCTATCCGTCGGACAACGCATCACTCCTTGTAGTACACATGCGGATCTCCAGGACTTCTATGGACGTCGCGATTAAGAAGCAGATGATCACAGCCGGATACGTTGAACGGTTATGGGAGAATCTCTGCAAGGTAAGGAAGGAGAAGATGACGAAACTTTATCTCAACACCCGCCTCGAATTATTGGAGCCATATTGGACCCTATTTTTGGAAGCGCACGATGTTATTCTGTCGTTCGAAAGGATAGAGACATCTGATTACTTGAAACAGGATGTCTACGTCACGACAGAAAACAACTCGCCGCAAGTGCCGCAACCTCAGTTTCGTCTCAGCGATGAAGGCCTCCGAGTAGATACCTTGGAGGTATCTTACTATTAGCAACTCCACCCGACGCGTTAGCCATCGGAGAGACAATAACTAGTTTTAATTAAAAAATTAAGAATTATCTTCGTTTAATAAATTGATATTATATATTATGAATTGCATAAAAAATTTTAACATGAAAAAAAATTTTTATTTTAATATTAAAATTTTGTTAATTATATTTTAGAGTTTAGTACAATTTTTTAATAAAAATTTGAATTGTATATAAATTAAAAATAGAATATATAATATTACAAATTTTTAAGTATACTCTCAAAACATTAGCTGAGAATTTTAAATAACACTTAAATAAAAATTAAATTTGTTTTGTTAGAAACATACCCACACGGAATATATGACATTCAATGAAAGTCCATATAACTTCTATAGCTCCATGCGACATCTATCTCCACAGTGGATATTGTATAGATTTCTAATAGAAATCCATATTATCTCTACGGTAGATGTCGTCTATAAATCCATCATGGATGTTTTTTCATGATTGAAACGTTGAATTTAATCGATAAATTTAAACTGTAAATTCAACCGACAAATCTGAACGGTAAGAGCCGCGATCAAAACCCGAGCGAGAATAAACATCGTCGCGATCAGCCGATCGGCGCGTGATCGCGTGATCATGACAAAGAAAAAGTGTGACAAACACCTATATTCTCGAACGTTCGGCGCCGAAAATATCTTATTATGGAAATCGGTTGACCGCGATTCTTTTCCGTCGTTATTCAGTCTGCCGCTGACGACGATTCGAGCTGGTCGATAGCAATCGATCATCATTTCTCGTATCATAATTTCTCGTTTGATATTATCTCGTGTCGTATTCTCGTGTCGTGTCGCGGTACTCATAGACCATTCGCGCTGCTGTTGTTACTTTCGCTCGTGTCCTATGCGCTTTCGTCATTCTCGTTGTAAATTCTCAACCGACATTCTAGCATACAATCGAGCATCGAACTCAGTGCGAAAGATGTCCTCATTGTCTGTATTACTACCTGCTCTATACTTATTGAGTTTGTGATTGTTAAGAGTGTGGAGTCCGAGAGTCGACGCGCGTTAACCGTTCCGCGAATGTGCCTCGCGCCAAGCAATATCCGGCGTCCGCGTGCAAGATATCCGTTCTCGCGAGAGCCTCTAGCAAGAAGCTCTACAAGATTTCCGATACGCGTCGAAGGCAGTCATTAACAGGACATTTTGAAGATTTCCGTCGGAATCGCGGAATACGTGCCGTCGCTCGCTCCTATTATTCAAAATTAAACGAATATTGAAAACAATCTGCAATCGAGTATTTTCTGAACTCTCCTTATCCTCCAGCGGATCTACGGATTTGCGTTACACACCGCTTCTCGCTCATCTCTGAGCGTTTCTCAAGATTCGGGCGATCTCGTCGAGGTCGACTCCCGAACAATGTTCATTAGATATTTGTTATGGATGTATGATAGATTTATATACATATGTTTCTAACAAAACAAAATTTAATTTTTATTTAAGTATTATTTAAACTTCACAGCTAATCTTTTGAGAGTATACTTAAAAATTTGTAATATTATATATCTTTATTTTTATTTATACAATTAACAAAATTTTAACACAAGATAAAGAATTTTCTTTAATGTCACAATTTTTTATAGTCCATCATATATAATACCATCAATTTATTATTAAACAAAGAAATTCTTAGTTTATAGATTAAAATTAGAGATAACTGAATTATTCATATTGTATTCCTCACAGCACATCAACATCCCAATAAAGTTACACAAATTACCTTAAATGGTAACATTCTAAGGAGATTAATAAATCTGCCATTAACCTCCCAGCGACATGAAAATGTTTGTCCAAACTCATTTCATTAACATTCCAGAGCCCGTAACGTTGTATTAATATTCATACAACAAGCCAGAAATACCCTAATATTATTTTTAATAAGGAATCCTTGCAAAAAAAATATTATATTAGCAAAAATCGATTAAAAACTATTGGTTTTCATTAGCTTTCAATCATTTCTTCACCAATAATTGAATAGTTCAAACTTTATTTTTCTTTAATATAGAATCTCGCAAAAAATCCATAAAATTAAATAAAACAAGCTCTTTATTAGTGTATTTTTGGAAATATAAGATATGTATTGTGACATGACATTTGTGGGACGTCCGTCACAAGGGCCGAAGGGCCCGATCGCGTGGGGTTTTTCGGGGGCCTGTGTCCTCCCGACTTAGGGAGAGAGCGGCCCGATCGCCAGATCAATGAGATCTGACCATCGTTAATTTATAAGGCGAAGCTGTAAGCTCGTTGATAAGCCCGCGAATTAGTTGTCGGCACATGGTTGAGCGGCGGGATCCCATCCGGCGGAAAGGAGGAAAGAAAGAAGAGGAGCGGCCGAAAGCAGGAGTCCGAGATCTCCAGGGAGCGGGAGCCGTCAGGTCATGATTACGGTTATAATAAATCATAATAAATCGTTGGTAAAATGTAATCATCGCTACCGTTCATATGTTCTATCTTTTACGGCAGGAAAGAGGCGCAGAGGGCCGGATGAATCCGGCCAACGGGACAGCCCCTCCAACCGCATGAAGCGGTGGAATCCCAAGGATGGGGCGGCGAGAGGACTCTCAATCCGGAGTCTATTCGACCAAATAGGAAAGAGAGCCTATCGGACGCTGCCGAAAGCCCGCACCTCCAAGCCGGAAACAACAAAATGTGGTGAAGTTACGGGGCGATGAACCCGACAACACGGCCGTGACGACAAGGACCGCGAGGACCACAGGACAGCATTGCGTAACGCGAAAGCGCCACGAGGTGGCACGATAGCGATTTATCGCGCCGGCGTGTCTCCTGCAGGACTCTCGCTCGACACTGTTCGGCGAGCTAGCAGCGAGGACACAGGCCTCAAGGAACGGAAGCGACGAGAGCCGTCCGAGATAAAGAGCAAGATATTCCGACCGGCGGGACGAGCGTCACCAACCTTTGTAAAGTTGCTAAGTTATTGTAGGTATTTAATTTGGATGAGTTGCGCACCTAATAGTTATCGAGCCACGCGTTTTGGTGAATTAACTTTTGTGAATTTTAGTATATTGCGTCGTAACGGCCGACGGGTCTACGGCGTAGACTCTACGCTACTTATTTGGATCGTAAGATAAGCTCTCTCTCTGATAATTAAACGCCGCCGACAGTCATTCGTGTTAAAATTGTAATTTCGTATCTCACGCTGAGTGTTAGTGATCGGAATTATTTGTCTTGCGTCGATAGCGTAAAGTATTGCGTTACGCTTCATTCACCACGTTCGTGTCCGGTAGTTTTCGTCGTTGTCTTTGTTCACGAGGTCTTAGTATAATTAAGTGTAGCGAATTGGGACAGATTAAATCTCGAAGATTGTTTAAACTATCTATTGTATATTTCTAAACCCGCCGAGGATTCCACGAGTCTCGAAAATTATAACTTGCCTATTCCAACGCAAAGGTCGTCGCTATTGTTATCGTGACTTATATCGACTCTCCGCGGATCTCGTTGTAGAAATTAATTGAGTCATCTGGCGATGGAAATTTACTGCCTTGAAGCGGATTCCATTTAAGAAATTAAAGTTATCCTTAACTTGACCTTAACGATGCCATCCAAGGTCAAACCAATGACACCATCTTATGTTCCCCTCAAAACCATACAATTTTTGTTCAAAACGTTTTTCTCTAAAGTGCTTAGTTTTTGAAAGAAAAGGGGTGTATTGGTGGTCTAGGACACCCTGTATATACATATGGGGCATTCTCTGTCAAAAAGGCCACCCCTTCCATCCACTTCAATTTTTGAGATAAAATGTTCTAAAAGGGCTTAAAATTTTCGTTGAAGTGACCATTTTTTCATGCCATATAGTCTTTTTGAAAATTTAAAACGGCGGTCCCAGAATCGCGACTAGAATGGAAAAAGCCATTGAAAAAATTAATGATATCGTGAATAAACGTGCAGGACGTAGCGGGGGTCTAATCTGTGTGTGTGTGTGTGTGTGCGTGCGTGCGTGCGTGCGTGTGTGTGTGTGTGTGTGTGTGTGTGTGTTGCACAATCAGAGATAAGGATCCCGTGCTTCGTCACTCCCACGATAATTAAAGACTCAGAACCCTCTATGCTCTGCTCAATGTGTGTGTGGGGGGGGGGGGAAGGTCCAAGTATACACGTATTCTGTTCTTGTTCCTATCCGTTATCCGGACGGATTCTATTTGATGGTCAACTAGCTCCAGACCGACTGACACCTTTTCCCGTGCTTAGCATTACCCAGGATGAACGACGTGGACATGGCGGGGCTTTCATCCCTTTGGGATGCTTGATTTATGTGAGTCCCCTTGCCTCTCGTGTGTTTGTGTGTGTGCATGCATACGCGTGTGTGTTTGATCGGGACTGTATCAGATAGTGTCTGTGTCCAATCGAGTCTGTGTCCGATCGAGTCTGTGTCCGATTGGGCCTGTGTCCGATCGGGCCTGTGTCCGATCGGGCCTGTGTCCGATCGGGATGGTGTCAGATTGCAACCATATGTGTTCGATTGGAACTGTGTCTGATTGGGTCTGTGTCCGATCGAGCCTGTGTCCGATTGGGACTGTGTCCGATTGCAAAAGTATGTGTCCGATCGGAACAGTGTCCAATTGGGTCTGTATCCGATCGAGCCTGTGTCCGATCGGGACTGTGTCCGATCGGGAAATATTGTCGTGTCCGATCAGTAATGTGCGCAATCGGGACGATCCCCATTTATCAAGGTAGCAATCACAGGACTCGGTTCCTTACACATAATTTCATTCAAACAATCTTTATAATTGGAAAGTGGCTTGTCTGTATTTTCTGTTAGTTTCTGTACAATTGCATCAATCATTAACAAACGGAGTGTGTTCCAGAAGCCCCAGCGAGTATGCAATTTCTAGGTTTAAGTTTAGCAAATGTACTAAAGCCAACATCATATTTTGGGTTGGATTCTTTAAATGAGGAATGCAGTTCTTTTAAATTTAACAATAAAACACGTTTCTGCACCATTGTCCGTTCACCGTCAATTATCAAAGAAATGGCATCCTTCATTCCACGCATTATCCTACTGTTTATGTCACTATTGTATGTATGTATAAACGTTATTGGTCCCAAATGGGGTTACAATTTTTACATTTTCCTTAGTCTATTACACAATTCGTACGATTACATCATTAACATCTCGGCCGCATCCTAACCTTTCCTATTTTTTTCTCTCTTTCCGCTCTGTTTGCAAGTTATCCTTACATCTATCTTACACTCTACTTACCGCTATCTTACATATACCTTATTCCCTACGTGGACCTCCGTTTCCGCTGTTCTTCCCTTTGTTTTTCTTCCTTTTCTCTTTCACTCTCTCCCTCTCTCATTCTCCCTCTTCCCTCCTACTCTTATTCTCATTCTCTCACTCTCACTCTCTTTCTCTTTTTCATCACTCGCACACGCACATTCCGCATGCCAACCCACTTTCTCTTCCCTTCCCCTTATTCGCTTCTCTCTTCTTCCTTGCCTTCCCTTTTTCTTGCTTTTTCTATCTCTTTTATCCATTCCTCACCCCCTCCGTCTCTTCCTAATATCCCCCCGCAAACTCGACATTTCCTCTTCCCCTCTCTCTCCCAATATAATCCTTCTCTAACTTCATTTTCCAGTCTAAATCTTATTACCCTTCTCCATCTGCTCTCCGTCCATCCCCTTTTAAAATATTCTGGAATACCCTCTTCTCTCACTTGTCCATACCACTTATTGTACTTCGAATCTCCTATTTTCTTCTCCCTCTCTTCCTTCTCTTGTCTCTCTCCTTTAACACCCCTACTAGCCCTTTTTTCGTCCTCCCCTTCTTGTGCCCCTCTTTCCCTTAAAAACTCCTTTCTCTCCTGCTCCCGTGTCCCTATTATCCTCCCTCTTTTCCATCTTTCCTCCATCTCTATCCAACACATTCTAGCTATTTCTCCTCCCTTCCCTGCCTCCAGTTTCTTTTCGAAGTTCCAAGCCCTTCTTCCTGCTCTCCCTCTCATCAATCTTCTTCCCTAATCATATATCCTGGAGTTCTCCGGTCTACTCCCATTGTACCTTTCATGTGTTCCCTCTATCTCCTTTTTCTCTTTCCACCCCCATATCTCTGTTCCATAACCCATTACCATTGTATCATACAGCCACATTCTCATTTCCCAATCTTTTCCCCACAACCTTTTCCCAATTCTTCACACTATAGCCGCCCTTCATCACTATAGCCGCCCTTCTTCCCCTCTCCCTTACATGTGCCTCCTGCCCTCCATTCCTTTGTATAGTGTACCCCAGATATTTGAACAGCTTCACTTCTTTTAATTTCTTCCCCTTGCATCTCCAGTCTATCTTCTTTGTCCTCCTCCTTCCCTTTCTGAATCTCATTATCTTAGTCTTTTCCGCATTCAATTCCAGTCCCTTTTTATCTAAATATCTCTCTGGTCTACTCAGCATTGCCCTTATATCCTGTTCCTCTTCCGCCATCAACACCACGTCATCGGCATACGCCAGTATATAAACCTTTCCCTCTCCCAGCCTCTTTTCATATCCTTCTCCAGATCCGCTAAGAGAATGTTAAATAACATTGGACTTAGCGGACATTCCTGCCTTAAACCTCTCGCTGACCAAAACTCCTCTCCCGTGCTCTCCCCCACTCTCTCCCTGTTTTTTGTTTCCCTTACCACCTCTTCTATTCTTACCACTAGTCCTTCTCTCATCCCCCTTTCCCTCATCGACCTTATTAATATCTCCCTGTCCACCGACCTCAGGTCCACAAACACTGCCGTCATTTTTCCTCCCTTCTTTGCTATCTATCTGTTAATTTTGATAGTTTAGCGCGTATATCTGATCTATTGTTTCCATCCCTCTTCTAAACCCTGGCTCTCCGACAGCACCCCCTTCGTCTCCATCTCTTCTCTCAATCTTTCCCCTAATGCCGCTGCATATATTTTATGTATCGACGGTATCAGGGTCACTCCTCTGTAATCCTTTGCTTCCTCTCCCCTTCCTTTCTTAACAATCGGGACTATAATGCCCTCCTTTCATTCTTCTGGTCATCCCTCGTCTTTCTATACCCTCCCACATATCTCCCACACCCATTTTTTCAATTCAGCCCCCCCCCCGTACTTCCAAACCTCATTCGGAATCCTATCCTTTCCTATCGCTTTCCTAATCTTCAATGCTACTATCACCTTCTCCATTTTTTTCCAATCTAAATCTGCTTCCCCCCATTCCTCCCTTTTTTCCCTTCCTCCTCTAATCGCCTTTCCTTCCACTCCCCCTAACAATTCCATAAAATACTCCTTCTATTCTTCCATCTCTATGTTCTCATTCACCCTTTTGCTTCCTTTCCTGTTTTTCCTTACTAATTCCCATATTTTCCCTTCTGTTTTTGCTTCCCCTGCCTCCCTCACCATCCTCTCTTTTTCTTCTCTTTTCTTCTCTTCGCATAGTTCCTTATATTCCCTTTTCCTTTCTCTATCTAGCTTCTCCTCCTCCCTCTTTTCTCCAGCTTCTCAACTCTTTTCTTATTTCTCTTTTTCTCTCTCTGCATTCCTCATCCCACCACCCCCTTCTATACCCCTTTTCTTTTCCTATTTTTTCCTCGCATCTCTCTAATGTATTCCTTAATCTCTTTCCCATTTTCTCCATTTTCTCCTGTAGCTCTTTCTCTTCTCTAGTCACACATCCCAGTTCCTTCCTAAAAACCTCTTTACCTTTTTCGCCCCATACCCTCTTTTTCTTATCCTACCGTCACCTTGTCTCCTCACACCTCTACTCATGCTTTCCTTCAACCACGTTATCACCGGATGATGATCTGAATCCACCTCCTCTCCTATTTCTAGTCTCTCTATCTTTTTTCTGATCTTTTCAGTACCTAGAAGATAATCAATAACTGTTTCTTTCCTTCCCCCGATGTAAGTGAATTCCCCCTTCTCGTCACCCTTTACGCTTTCATTCAATATTGACCATCCCCTTCTCTCTATACAATCTATCAACTTCCTTCCATCTCCATTCGTTTTTCTATCCTTCGATCTTCTTCCTTTTTCCCCCTCCACCAGTTCCTCTTCTCTCAACCACCCTTCCTTCTCTCTTGTCCTCGCGTTGAAATCTCCCCCTATTAACATCTTGACTTCCTCCTCACCTTCCTCCATCCAACCCTTTAAACCTTCTAGCTTTCTATCCAAGTCCCCGTTTACATATATACCCACTATCCTCCAGATCTCTCCTCCTACTCTTATCTTGCAAACTATTGTTCCCTTCTCCTCTTATTCTCCTTCTTCCTCTATCCTTATATTCTTCTTGATTCCTAATAGCATCCCCCCCGCGCTTCTCTTTCTATTTCTTCTCTTAGCTAACTGTACTTTCCATGTGAACTCCTTCGTTAATTTTTCCTTCAACTTTTCCCACTCCTTCTCCTCTATCCATGTCTCCGACAGAACTATTACATCCCATCCTTTAATCCTTTGCCAAAACTCCCTATCCTTGTTTTCTACCCTTGCTACATTCCAAAACACTACCTTCCATACCTCCTCTTGCACCTCCCTTTCCCCCTCCTTCTCTCCACCCTTTTTCTTCCCCTGCCGTCTCTTAATCTTCTCCCTGCTCGCTCCACGAATTCCCCTCCTTATCTTTTAGCCTCTCCTCTCCTCTTTCCCATCTCCACCATTTCCCCTGTATTTGTATTTTTCCATAGCTTACCCATACTCTCTTTCTCTTACCTCTCTCCCTCCTCGCTACCTCCTCTAACTTCCATCTAATCTTTCGTTCCTTCCAAATCAAATCGTCTTCTATCCTTATCTCCTTATCCTTTATTCCTCTCTTTTTTCTCATTATCTCTCTCTTTCCTTTTACTTTATTTAATTTAACTACCACCAGCCCCTTCTCCCTTTCTCTCTTGCCTCCTACATACCTCACTTCCTCCATTTCTGTCTCAATCCCTAATTCCTGTATTAGTTCCCTTACCCTTTTTTCTACCTCTTTTACACCCCTCTTTACTCCTTTTACCACCACGTTCCTTTTTCTCTCCTCCCTCTCTTTCATTTCTTTCCATTTTTCCATCTCTCTCATTTTCCTATCTATTTTTCCCCCTTTTTCCTCTCCCTTCCGTCCTTTCCCTCCCTCCCTCAATTTCAACCCGTCTATTTCCATTTCTAAAACTTCTACCTTTCTCTTCAATTCCTCCCTTTCTTCCCTCCATATCTTTTCCCTCTCTTCCATCTTTATCATTACCAACCCCTCCACCTTCTCTCTCATTTCTTTTATATGCCCTTTTAATTCTTCCCTCAACTCCCTAATTTCCTGTATTCTTTCCCTCGTTTCTCTTTCCCACTCATCTATCATTTCTCTCCACCAGCTCTTCTCTTCTTCCCCCTTTTCCACTAACTCTTTTTGTGGAAACCCTTTTAACTTTTCTTTCTTAAGCACTCCCGTTTCTTCTTCTGCCTTTTCTTCTCCCCGTCCCTCCATCAATTTTCCTTTCCATTTCTTCTATATTTCCAGTGCTTTGTTTTAAGAATTGTTTTTAAGAAAAAGTATGTAATTATTTACAATGTATTTTTTAAAATAATTATTTGTTTTTTTTATACCAATTGATTTGTCTTATTATTCTGTACATAAAAGTATTACGATAAGATTATCGAAAACTAAATATTTTACGAGATATTTTATCTTTTATATCAAAATATGTCAGATTAAGATATAAAATAACTCAAAAAGTACTTAATGAAAAAATACTTTATTATAGTGTTTTGAAAAGCTCTCGAGATAAGCTACAAGAATATGTAATAAAAAAGGGGGGTTCCATTTAAGAAAACGTCGATCGCATTGATCTCACTCGAAAAGGTCACTCAAGGTCAAATCCATATTTTTATCATGTGGCCCCCTCCGAACCCTACAACTTTTGTTTGAAACATTTTTTTCGATAAAGCTTACTTTCCGAGATATTTTACAGTTTCAAGTTAAAAAACTCACCCTGTATATATATATATATATATACAGGGTGTCCCCAATTTAAGTGTCAAAACTTTAGGAGCGTGTAGGGGACCGATAAACTAAGACAAAAAGTCTTTTAGAGATTTGCTCGTTTTTGCTTCGTTTTGAAGAAAATCGCAAAAAATGAAACAAATAATTTTCACCAAAAAACTTAAAACAACACTAAAATTATTAGATTTATCAAAAAGTATTATAAAATAAAAATTGTAGAACATGGAATTAAGAAAAGAGAGTGAATTAAAATCCTCCTGAGGTAAAATTAGTTTAGAAACAAAATTTCGCGTTGTCGCGTATTTATCTACAATCCTCTAATTTTACCTCAGGAGGATTTTAACTCACTCTCTTTTCTTAATTCCATGTTCTATAACTTTTATTTTATAATACTTTTTGATAAATCTAATAATTTTAGTGTTGTTTTAAGTTTTTTGGTGAAAATTATTTGTTTTTTGCGATTTTCTTCAAAACGAAGCAAAAACGAGCAAATCTCTAAAGGACTTTTTGTCTTAGTTTATCGGTCCCCTACACGCTCCTAAAATTTTGACATTTAAATTGGGGACACCCTGTATATGCATATACATGTATATATATATATATTTTTTTTTTTTTTTTTGAGGGAATAAAAACATCCGACATATGTAATTACACTATTTTATAATATATATGTATGTATATATATGTTTTAATCATAAGTAAATATTAATTATATAGTTATTACCTTAACTTGATCATGAAGAACGTTCTTTAAAGCACCTCATACTTCATAAACAATGCATGATATGAGTTGTGATGAAATTCGAAATAAATAACTCAAACTCTTATAACTATCGCCTGATGTTAAGAATCGCAATGTGACTGCTAATCTTTCTTTAGCTGATACACATTTTCCTAAATGAGTATTTTGTTTAGCAATCTGGGGTTCTATTGCATTCAGGAGAAAATCGAAATCCTTTGCCGACATTCGACAAAAATTTTCAAATTGTCCACTGTCAAGTTCCAATGTCAAGTCACTCAACAATGTATTGACATTATGCCTAAAATAAAAAGTAAAGCTGGTAAAATAATTTGTGAGGTTGTTTTTTACACCTAACGTCTTTTTATTGTATAATTATATAAGAGACAAAAATTTTGCTTTTAATAACTTACCTGTTGAAGAAAGATGTTGTCCATCTTCTTCGTTTCTTTTTCTTTTTTTGTTTTCTGTCCGCTAAGAGAATATATTGTTGCGTCCGCGCGTCGACTTCGATAATACTCGAACACGCGCGACACAAACGGCACTCGCGTACCGCGATGTAAATGATTAACACTCTTTTAAAAGAACAAAAGGAACTTTAATAATAACACAGAACACACAATTGAACAAGAAACACAGAACGGGTAATAACGGTAATCGTATCTCTAATATGTCCGCCCGGAATGACATCCGTCCCGAGACTCAAGATGGCCGATATCTCTCAAGATATCCGCCATTGTTTAACAACAACGCTTAGCAACGTTCTCCCGGAGACGAATACAGCAGATTCATGAATAACCGCCTTAGACGACCCGCAGGGACGCAACACTACTCCCCCTCTTCAAAATTGTCGTCCCGACAATTAATGAGGGCTCTTCCAAATTAAATGGGTTGATCGTTGTCCTCTTCTTCCAAGGCGTTGACTCCAGGGTGCCTTAATGACTTCCTGCTGCTCTACCCTGAGCTGCTGCTACAGGTTACCGAGCGCCATTATTTATCGGCCCCAATCACATACCCTCCAGGAATATACAGGATACTGTCATCGAACCCGTTTTACAAGAACATCCAACGTCGACTCCAGGGCACAGAAACGGTTTCCTGCTCTACCCTGAGCTGCTGCTGCAGGTTACCGAGCACCGTTAAAATCCAGAACCCAATCGACTTTGATACATCTTGAAATTACAGTAGCCGTCTCCCGTAGTTCGCCTTATTCTCGGAAATACTCAAAACTGCTGCATTTCCGCATCTCAAAAGGGAGCGGATCTTCGGACAAGAGGGGGGTATCTACCATGGACCCGACATCCTCAAAAGAGGACTCCTCAAGCCCCTGCCTCGGCATTCGCCCTAAGACCCGACGGGAAAACCATGGCTCAAAAACCGCGGGTGAGGCAGTCTTCTATCAAAATAATGCTCTTCTTCCTTACAATTCCGTTTCCTTCCGTAGAACTCTCCTCCCCCTCTTTTCTCCTTTCATCATCTCTCCAAGAAATTATTTCCTTAAACACAAGCAAAGAAAACAAACACACGCAAGAACATTCACTTAAAATTGAAAATAGTAAAATATAATTATCATTATTTAATTAACGGGTCTCATTTTATAACCGAGATCATTTTCTCAAAAAGAATTTTGGCTTCGAGCTACCGAATCTCTATTATTAGATGGACTTAGCTGTGTTTGCCGTTGTCGGAAAATTTCCTTCATTCGGCAAAGCTCACTATCCCGCTCACGTAGTTGCGATTCAAATGCTGCTCGCATCCGCAATCGCTCCTCGCGAAGCTCCCGAATTTCTCGCATTGTGGATTAAAGAGTAATTGCCTCCAACGATGGCCCCGATGTCGCATCTTGAAGCGTCATCGTAGCACGAACTCTCTTTCGTGTGGAAACTCCCGTTATTGGATCCTGTTGCTCCATTGCCATAGAACACGCTTTTCTTTTAAAATACACAAAACGGTCCGCCGTATCGTATCCCGGACGAGCCCCCAAAATGTTGCGTCCGCGCGTCGACTTCGATAATACTCGAACACGCGCGACACAAACGGCACTCGCGTACCGCGATGTAAATGATTAACACTCTTTTAAAAGAACAAAAGGAACTTTAATAATAACACAGAACACACAATTGAACAAGAAACACAGAACGGGTAATAACGGTAATCGTATCTCTAATATGTCCGCCCGGAATGACATCCGTCCCGAGACTCAAGATGGCCGATCTCTCTCAAGATATCCGCCATTGTTTAACAACAACGCTTAGCAACGTTCTCCCGGAGACGAATACAGCAGATTCATGAATAACCGCCTTAGACGACCCGCAGGGACGCAACAATATATTGCACTCGCAATTGCGAGTTCGTCCTCGCTTTCGTCTGACATTTCAAGCATACGTGTTTTGCCAAACGAAATACAATTTTTTTTATTTGTGTTGTTATTGGGAGAATATATTTATTTGGGATAAAGTTCCGAATAGGTGAACCCTCCGATTTTTTTGAAACTACACTATTTTTTGTATTTTTTAACGCTGATTACAAATATGATAATGAAAATTTGCGACAAGGTCATTTTCAAGGTCAAAACTCAAAAGAAACTGAAAAAATATAACTTTTTAAACATTATTTCAATAAATATTGATGTAACAAAAAAATGTTTCAAATAAAAGTTGCAGTTCTTAAAAAAATACATCATTTATGTTCTATAAATTTTTTGCGTAAAACTGAAAGTTTTCGAGAAAATCGATGTTAAAGACTAAAAACGGCGGGTGAAGTTCCGAAAAACTAGACAAATAGGTTTGCGTGGAACTTCGCTCTGCGTAGAAAGTTGCAAACCCATGTGGAACCTCGCTTCGCGTGGAAAAGTGTATGCGTGGAAACAGTGGGTTCCGCCCCCCTGCGGGGGGCTCCACTACCGAAAAACTAGACAAATAGGTTTGCGTGGAACCTCGCTCTGCGTGGAAAGTTGCAAACCCATGTGGAACCTCGCTTCGCGTGCAAAAGTGTATGCGTGGAAACAGTGGGTTCCGCCCCCCTGCGGGAGGCTCCACTACCGAGAAACTAGACAAATAGGTTTGCGTGGAACCTCGCTCTATGTGGAAAGTTGTAAACCCATGTGGAATCGTATATGTACTGCAAAGTACATGCTTAGATGGGAGAACAGATATAAGATTTAGATTCCATCGTTTTAGTTGAAAACTATCGTACGGTAAAAATTAATAGGACATAAAATGTTTTTCTCTGTAAGATCTAAAATTGTTATGGGTTTTTCATGATTTTCACTATGAAAATGAGAGATGCACCAATTTTCATTATGATATTCGTAATCAGTGCATCAAAATACGTAAGAATACTGAGTTTCAAAAAAATCAGAGGTGAGCACTTTTCGGAACTTCACCCGCCGTTTTTATTCTTTAACATCGATTTTCTCGAAAACTTTCAGTTTTACGCAAAAAATGTATAGAACATAAATGATGTATTTTTACAAGAACTACAACTTTTATTTGACACATTTTTTTCTTACATCAATATTTATCGAAATAATATTTAAAAAGTTATATTTTTTCAGTTTTTTTGAGTTTTGACCTTGAAAATGACCTTGTCGCAAATTTTCATTATCATATTCGTAATCAGCGTTCAAAAATACAAAAAATAGTGTAGTTTCAAAAAAATCGGAGGGTTCACCTATTCAGAACTCCACCCTTTATTTGTTTTCAGCCTATCAAGCTTCAATCTATCTAGTTTTTAGCACAACGAAACAAAACGAGACGTAATAACAATAAAGGTTAGGTAACTAAACATCTATACTGCCGAGTGTTGCCGAAACTGGTCGAAGTAACACGAACTAAGAAACGACGAATTACGAATTACGAATAATATATTGCGAATCGCGAATAGTGTGGGAGGTTTACACTGGCGAATAAGGAATCTTCCTGAATGTCCAATGAATCTCTATGAATCACGAATCACGAATCGCAAATTACGAAACGCGCATAGTCTGGCGCTAGCTTTATAATACTACAGTGAATAAAATATTCTTCCTTATGCTCCTAGTTCCTTACCGTTAATTATAATATTAGTATAAAAGTCTTATGCTATATAGCAGTGCTCGGAGATAGTTGCCCTTTTCGGGCCGATATGTGAAGCGACGCCTACGGTCCCCCCACTACCGCTCGAGGCTCGACGGCCGAGCCGCCGATCGCGCGCGTAACGCTATGCCTCAGGAGCGTCCCGATCTAAAAAATATGCTGAGATTGTACCTGCCGTCAAATCGTCGTTTAAATTTGCTTTGCCAGATAATTTATCTATTAGTAATATATTATTATCTATTATATTGTTTTATCTATATATTATCTATTAGTAATATATTATATACGTTATAGTAATATATATATTACTATAACATATAATATATTACTAATAGACAAATTATCTGGCAAAGCAAATTTAAACGACGATTTGACGGCAGGTACAATCTCAGCATATTTTTTAGATCGGGACGCTCCTGAGGCATAGCGTTACGCGCGCGATCGGCGGCTCGGCCGTCGAGCCTCGAGCGGTAGTGGGGGGACCGTAGGCGTCGCTTCACATATCGGCCCGAAAAGGGCAACTATCTCCGAGCACTGCTATATAGAATATGTCTGCGCGTAGCATAGAATATGTGTACGCGTATAAAGATTCTTAAAGTTAATATGAATAATAAAAGATATAAAATTCGAGTTTATTGTGAATAATAAAAGATATAAAATTCTTAATATTAACGTGTGCATATATAAATGTGTGTATACTTAAAATTATTAAAGCATGTACCAATTATCCCGTTTCGCAATGTCTATACGGGATACGCATTTATTAATTAGTAACGTTACATTCGCATTGTTTGTTGCTTTGCTCTTTCCGTATTGCATTCTCTTATTGATTTCAATTTTTTTAGAAATTAGTTTCATTTATTGAAGTTAATTATTAAAAAGAATATGTACTATATACATATATAAATATATATATATATATATATATATATATATGTATATATATGTATTAATTTGTAACATTCGGATTGTTAGTCTGACTAACTGTGTAGTCTTTATTATTTTAAATGCAAATATAAGGTTAATTATTCGAAATCGAACCACCGGTAATAAAATAACTATAACAATTATTATAAGATAATGAGAGCGCTCACGAA
This sequence comes from Formica aquilonia x Formica polyctena, assembly GCA_907163055.1. Taxonomy (NCBI): domain Eukaryota; kingdom Metazoa; phylum Arthropoda; class Insecta; order Hymenoptera; family Formicidae; genus Formica; species Formica aquilonia x Formica polyctena. Next base: position 126,394 of record CAJQTV010000162.1, on the reverse strand, counting down.
GGGCGGCTAAGCGCGCTCGAAAATTGGCGCTCTAGCAGCCATCTCGCGCGTCGCACGGCGCTCGACAAATAGGAGCGCGCTCCAAAAACGGCGCTACGCGAATCGCGCCAGGCCCGCGGCATCGCTCGTGCCGTTCAAAGCGGGCTATGCAGCGGTCACCCGAGAGAGCCGAAATTAATAACAAATGCGAATAACAAGTGCTAATTTTCCGAATCATCGCAAACAACAACCGGCGCGATCTTTTTGAGACAAACACGTCGAATATTCTAGAAGCAGCAAAAGAACGGTTGTATATAAGCTCTCTCGGGGAATCGCCCGGCGCACTCAATCCGATATTTTTGACGAGACAGTGAGGCCGGAGGATAAACCCTCATCCTCGAAGACAGGCCAGGAAGCAGAGTCACCGATTCTGACGGTATCCAAGGGAAAGGTGACAAAGATTCGTCCCGTGTTCCGAGATTCGGACTCGGATAGTGATTGGGAGCCGGTGCGAAGAAGAAAAGTAACGAAAAGATCAGCGAAGAAATAGAGACTTTCGCGACACTGTGAATAAGACTGATTAGTTTTAAATAGTGTTAAGATTTATTAACTTTTGTACGAATGTTTTAGAAATATGTTTATTTTTATGTTTTTATGCAGCGCAACAAATTGTGATGAAAAAAGAGTACAAAAGTGTAGTAAAAAGTTACTACACTCGAAGTGCAGAACTTCTGCACCTTTTCTTTAGATAGCATATAGTATAGTAAAAAATGTATATAGTATGTTCATTAGACACGTAGTATAGATTTAGGCATAGTTTTAAGGAAAAATAGATCCGAGCATCTTTTTCGGTTTTTACACCCGATGTGTAGCACGTAGCTGCACATAGAGTATAGCTGTGCACGAAGTATAGCACAGCGTGCGCGCGCATCAGGGAGGCGTTTCTCCGGAAGAGAGGGAAGCCGGAGAGCGGGAGTAGAGAGAGTGGGAAGCGGTATAAAAGGCCGTGCAGAGCGGCACTCGAGGCCTTTTTTCCCGGATAGGAAGCGCTCAGAAAAAAAACGTCTTCACGGGTTTTTTATTTGTGATAGTTGCGAATACAACAAATCTCGTGCGTCGAGAGATTCGCGTAGTTAGTAACAAAGAAGGCAGTTTTATTTTAAACGCGACATATCTCCGGAATGTGGAGATTCGCGATACGGCGGACAGTTTATACGCGCTGATTTTAAATATATTTATACTTTTATATATATTAAAAGTAGTGAGTTAGTGATTTAATCACCTCAGACCTAAAATATCCTTACCTGTGAACGAGTGTCGATCCAGCGACGGGCGACGAGTAGTCCTGACATCCTGGGACGTTGATCCGACGAGTCCTGCGGCGACCTGAAACAGAAAAACAGAAGGGATTAATTAAGAAGCAGATGATTTGTCCAACATAGTATCGTTGCACAAATAACGTCGTTACGACGTATTCTTGAGGCGTCGAGAGAATTCCATACGACGGGTAGTCCACACATCCATGGGCGTTGATCCGGTGAATCCAGCGGCGACCTGAAACATAAAGGAGAGGAATTTAGGAAAATTCCCACCCAGCCAAGCGGAAAAGCAGTGGCGTTCGAACCAGCGTGATCCTGACGCTGCGCAACCTGTCCGACGGCAGACCTGACGGGACGTCGTCCAAGGGCATCCCTTGTTCGTTGGAGGTAAAACGAACTGGCGACCGTTTAAATAAGGTAGGAAAATCTGCATTTGTAGTAATTTTCTCCATCTCGCGTGTTTAGTCCGGTCACAACAGTGTGTGAATTTTGTACGTAGACGTTCGCTAGCAAAAGTTAAAGTAGCTCGCTTTTCTTCTATTAACCATCGCTTGTGGTTCGCGAAATCTCGCGTCTTCGAGAATATTCGTAGCTCGCGAATATTCGTTACGAAATTCTATCCGTTGCTCGCGGATTATTCCGTCGCTCGCGGAATCGCTCCGTTATACCGTCGCTTGCGGTATTCGATATATCCGTCGCTCGCGGAGATTATCGTTGCGCTCCCGGTCGCTCGCCGGAGCCAGACACGGTTAAGATTAGCTCAAATCTTATCGAACCAAATCTTGTGAACTATTTATCGTTTTAAATAAATTGACTGCGTTTTACAAAATCACTTTCGTGTCCATTTCGCACTCTCAACGCGCTCCCGAGTTCGCTCGCGCACAATTATTATTACTTATTCTTATAGCCTATATGGTATGGTTATTTTATGTCACCCGCTAGAGCGCTTGAGCGTTGGTTATACAGGGTGTCCCGCAACGTGATGTCCACACTGAAACTGTGTATTCTTTTTGTCATTCTAAGTCAAAAAGTCTTAATACACATATGCCCTAAAGTCGATTGTTTCAAAGTTATAGCGAAAAAACAAAATTGCATAAAATAAGAACAATATTATTTATTAAAGATAATATTATTTATTGATAATTAAACAATAATTAAACGATAATTAAACAATAATTTACTTTATAAACTACTTTATGAATTGTTCAAAGTGACCATCATTTTGGTCTACACACACTTCTGCTCTTTGAATTATTGATGTTGTAGAACGCAAAAGAAGTTCCGCATCGTTACGTATATTATTACAAGCGTTTGTTATTTTATTTAATAACTGCTGCCGATTGACTGGCTTATCCGCATAGACTAGAGATTTCATGTGCCCCCACAAAAAATAATCTAGAGGAAATAGATCGGAAGATCTTGCAGGCCAATTTATTGGACCTCCCCGGCCAATCCAGCGCTCAGGAAATTTTTCATTTAGATGTCTCGTAACAATTCTGCTAAAGTGAAGTGGTGCTCCATCTTGTTGAAACCACATTTGTGTTCTGATGTTTAAAGGCAGATCTTCAAGAAGTTTGGGCAACTGTTCTTGTAATAAATGCAAGTATCGTTCAGCATTTAAATGATCTTCAATAATGATGGGCCCTATTAGACGATTACCGATTATACCGCACCAGATATTCACTGCAAATTTTGAAAATGTTTCAGTAATAGCATGAGGATTTTCTTCTCGTGGTGACCAAACGTGTGAGTTTCTATTATTTGTAATGCCGTCTCTCGTAAAAGTAGCTTCGTCGGTAAATAAAATTTTTGTATGTATTTGCCGATTTCTTAAAAGCAAGTGACAAAAATCGACGCGTGCAGGATAATCATTTGGTTGAAGAGCTTGAACATTCATAAAATGAAATGGGTATAAATCATAATCACGCAGTATTTTCCAAATTGTCGTTTTAGAGACGATAGTTTGCGCCGAAAGTCTTCTGATACTAATAGTAGGAGTTCTGTCCACCGTTGCTAGTATCGCATCCTCGACTTGACGATGTTGCCTTAATGGTCTCTCAAGATTTTTATTTGGGACCTTACCAGTAAATTTAATGTTTCGGTGGACATTGCTAAAAACTTTTCGATTTGGTACTTTGCTGATTAGGAAACCGTCAGTAATATTCTGTTACTGCTGCACGTGCGTTGCCATTACAGAAACCATAAATAAAATGAATATCAGCATATTCTTCATTGGAAAATGTACTCATGATTGGTAGGTAAGAGAAATTTCTAAGCTATGTTTATACGATGTTTTCACTTAAAACGACAGTCAATTTATTAATATTATCTTGTGTGGCAAGTGTGGAAAACAATGAATTATGTCGAGTATGAAGTTGCCGCATGAGCTGAAGCGAATGCGACAACTTCATACGCGACGTAGTTCGTTGTCTTCCGCACATGCCATACATACAATATTTTTTGTAATGCCTGTTATTTCCGCACTACTAGTACGGTAAGGTAAGTCATAAAGGTGCTTTTCTCGCATTAGTGTGAGAAATAACTACTTTTGCATTTTTTCGCTATAACTTTGAAACAAGCGACTTTAGAGCATATGTGTATTAAGACTTTTTGACTTAGAATGACACAAAGAATACACAGTTTCAGTGTGGACATCACGTTGCGGGACACCCTGTATACGGGGTGTTTCGCAAGTATGAATACTACATTTAATATTACTCTCTCTATATGAACGAATTTTCTTTTAGGTTTTATTTCTTTCACCTCCTATGGGTGCGTTAACAATTAATTTAATGTTTATTTAAAAATTAGACGTGCGGCTAGGACGTCACAAGTATATGAGACTTCTCGTTGGCTTTATAAAACTGATTTAATAATTTATCTTTCTAGCGTTACACATATTATCATATGCTGCGTTACACATTGCATGCGTATACAGCACTCTTCACTTTAAAATCTGTGTGGTTATACTTTTATTATTATTTTCAATATATATGGAAAAGAAGTAATGTTGTAACATAATACATATATATATGTATAGACTTCTCGAATTATATTCTAATGTAATAATATATTTATAATATATTAATTATTTAAAACCTACTCTCTCAGATTTTAAATTTGTTTTACATAATTTAGCAACTGCAGTTTTTTGATATAAAAGTTCTTCTCTAGGTTCAATTGAAAGATATCAAATGACTAGTTGCTACTATAGGATATTATATTTGCGAAAACAACATAAAAAATCCGATGCTAATTGTAAAATGTTAAAATATCGATTTCCTTAATTATTTTAGAGCAAAGTTCTATTTAGATTTTTTGCATATTAAGATCAATCGATTGAAATTTATATAATTTTTATTGACAAAGTCAGTATTGTTAAATAGCAATATTGTTAAATGCAATTTCGATGGATTTTGGAGATTAAAAGGAGATGAAAAATATAATATTGAACAATATTTTTAAAGTAGGCCAATAATATAAAACTTTTAAATTTCATACGACAATATTTCACGTCTTTCAAAAAATCTAGATGGTGGAATTTTATTTTAAAACAGTTAGAAGAGCCAATATTTTATCATTTCAGAATTAGCATTGAATTTCCTAATGTTATGTTCACCAATGCAGCACCCTATAGATATATAAGACTAAAACGCTAAATTATTACAAATATGCCATGAGATCATAAAATATGTTTTGATTTTGCATATCTCATAAAGGTTATACAACTAATATTATAATTGTTTTATACATAGAATCATTGAAAAGTATAAGTCGCGAAAAAGGAAACAGCAACAAGTATCAATCAAGATCAGTCAATCAGTTATCCAATGAAGTTCCGGATAAACGCACGAAACACTTACCGGATGCATTTTTGAACATTTTAAATAATGATTATATTTCGCAAGACGATGAACATAACGTACAAAATAATAAAACAGAAAATGCCTACAATAAAAATGGTACATAATTTATATTGTTTAAAACTAGCTTTATGATCTTTCGTGGGTTTATTTGTGTATCATAATATAATTGTTATTGAACAATATTTATCCAAAGACATGCAGAAACATTTTCTACTAACAGTTGTAGCTTCAACTGTGACAGATTTAACAGAATTATCGAATATAAATATATCTAACTTTTTTGAGTCACATGGTGTTGTAAAGAACGATTTGTATTTCAATACTTTATTGCCATGGATGTACAGAACTTCATTTTTAATGAAAAACTTTTTGACAATGAATATTTTTGAATTCGATAGAAAACAACAATTATCATTAGTTTTCTGAGAAATTATAAATCCATTATATTCTACTTTAGAAATATCTAATGTTCTTTTGTAACGATACCGTTACTAACGGCCTAGCGGGCCGATCCACTGCGCGCTTTTTGAGGCTCGGCGCCTATGGCGCCCCTAAACTTCCACACCCGTGTCGCGGCCCCACCGTGGGGCCGCCCCACCATGCGCCGACTCGCGTGAGTGGGAGGCCGGCCGCCGGTATATAAGGCGCTTCGGCGAGCGTAGCGTTACCAGTTCCCGATCCCGAGTCCTACCTAGTACAACTCCTGATCCGAAGCCTATACCGCGTTACACCAGGCTACGGGCTACCCGTAGTTACGCCAGGTTACCCGGTTGCTGGGACGGCGCACCCTGATACCTAGCGTTACACCAGGTCACGGGCTACCCGTGGTTATGCCGGGCTTCCCGGTTGCTGGGACGGCGCATCCTACCCCGCGTTAAACCAGGTCACGGGCTACCCGTGGTTATGCCGGGCTTCCCGGTTGCTGGGACGGCGCACTCTTAGTTCATAAGACCGTACCGCGCCCCGCGCACCGTTCAACCTGGACGGCCGTTTGTATATACCGCGACCGTTTCCACCGTAAGACCACTTTGGTCTCCGTGTATCTTTCCGTATAAATACCGCGACCTGTTAAACTGTAATACCGCTTTGTATCTATACCGCGACCTGCTCTATTGTAAGACCGTTGTACATATACCGTAACCAGTAAGACCGCTCCGGTCTCCGCGTCCTGATAGACTCTAGCACCGTTGTATATACCGCGACCTGTTCATATTGTGAGACCGCATTGTATATACCGCGACCTGTTCGTATTGTAAGACCGTACTGTATATACCGCGCATTCTAACTGTAGAGTTAATTAGACATTAGGATTCCCGCCAGTGTCGCGCCGATTCCACCTTCACACACGGCCTTCAGACTACTAAGGAGCGTCAGTCCTTTTAAGGATAGAACGCCGAGAACGCCGACGCTCCGTCCTTTTAAGGATAAGGCAGTCAGGCAGTTGGAATTACGTTGAAGGCCACGCGACACCCCGTAGTGTTTAAGATCTGTACTGTACCACAAAGAATAATCATAGTTTATTTGCATGCGAACACCGCGATTGCAGAACACGGCCGCTTGAGCCACGCTCGCTTCCCGAGCTCCACGCGAACCAACCACACGCGAAACTCTGTACGCACCGTTCCCGCATGTTGCTTCGCGCATAGCTTTCAGTGTTAAATATCTTTTATAATAACCGCTTGAATAAACAGACTTGTTTAAACCGCTTATACCGAGGTAAAGTAAGTTGGAGTTTCCCCTTTCTCCCGAATCCTGGCACCGGCGAGCCTTGATCCGCGGCGTACGGGAAAGGTGAACCGTTACACTTTGAAATTGATGAATTATCGGATACTTTCTCTCATAATCTTTTAAAATTGGTAACGAATCAATTTCCCACGTGCGATTAATAACTTGTTGTAATGGCTTCGGTGAATATTTAACTCTATTTTTAATTTTTTTTATAAAACTTTCAAATTTGAAACTACTAAATTTGTCTAAACAACAGAACTTTTTCACTTCATTGCTGAGGTGTATAAGATTATGTACATTATATGTAATATAGTGACATCCGTATAATTTTTTATATTCCAATACAAACCATCGCAATAGAGTTCGCATAATCATTCCAAATGAAACAACGTTTCGGGTCACATAATATTCTGATCGTTACAAATAATGCAAAAAAATAATTATATTTAGATTCTGATAAAATCGATTTTAGAACAATTGGACCAGTGTATAACAGAAATTGGCAGCATTCTGTTGCTTTCCATTTGTCTACAATATCTACAGCTCTTGGTTGTCTAGCAAATTCCAATGGAACTAAATTTTTGATAGCTAACAGATTAGTGTTCAATACATCAAGTGAATTTTTTGGTAGCTTAATATCCTTTGAACCTTTAGTCCAGAATTGAAGAAGACGCTTCATTACTTCTAGACATACCAAGTGCATATAGTCTATCGTTACATTAGAAATCATACCAATTTTTAACCGTGTTAAAATGGACTCTCCAGTATGATGCTCTTCTTATTCCATAGTAATGAATGATTTCAAAGGACTATCAATTTCAGGAAATATCACGGTATCATTTCATTCGCCTTCTTGAAAATATTTACTACACTCAAAATATCCAGTATGATGTTTTGTATAAGTTATGTAAGCTTTTGCCGGGGCATCACAGATTATTGTATTGAGAACAACAGTAATTATTTTTCCATTTACATTTATACCATTTTTAGCAATATTTTCCATGTCATTAACAAATGGAAGAAGAAAGGTATTAACATCTTTCGGTTTTGAAAAACCGTGAAAAATACCTACTAAAAATGGTTCTGAAAAGTCAGCTTCAATAGCAACTAATAACGGCCAAAACTGACTAGTTGAACTTGTCGATATAGAAGCTCTATCGCAATTTAATTGAACATAAATTACGTCGGGATAAATTTTAAAGTATCTAATAATTGAACGTTTTAATCCATTTTCTAATCCGAAATGCATATATGCACCATCATTTCCAAAATAAATTTGTTTACAAGTAGTTTTTGGCGTTTTTCTCAATGTTCTACCATCTTTAGGAAGATCATAATGATTATTTTTACGTAAAATAGTTAGTAATGCATTAATAGCAGATTGAGATATTTGAAAATTTGAAACCCATAATTGTAAATCGTTAATTAGGTGTTTGGAATTTAATTTTGATGACATATTTTTACTAGACCCATTCAAAAAACTATTTTTTTCATCTTTTACGAGAAAATGATCATTCTGATTCGACCATTGTTTGACATTGTCATTACAAGTATTATTTGTTTTAACATTTTCAATGTTAAACGTTAATTCTTGAGCTATTTGATTAGTTAATTCTTTATTAGTAGTTATGACATTCGGTTCACAAGCTATCTGCTCAGTTGCACGATTACATGACTCATTGTTTACTTTTACAACTGAAGACAATGACAATGGCAGACTTTTAATTACAGATTCATTACTCACATTACTTATTTGATTTAAAGAAATTAATTGTTGCTTTCTACGTTGTGATAAATATTCAATAGTTTTTGGCATTGTTTCATATAGTATAAAAACTTAAACTATTAAATTAATAATCAATGCGAATACTTAACAGTAAGAAAAATAGCACAATCCCAATTCTAATATATTTACGTGTACATATTGAAGCCTTCTCTTTAAAATAGTTTTCAACTTTATTCTTTTTTTTATTCTATCGGTCGAATCGTTGTTTGGCAAAACGCAACCAATCGGTACAATTCAGTTTCAAATTCTATTTCTTTTGTAGTTGGATGAGTATCTAGAATTACTTCTGCAATAGAATATAATAAATATAATTTTTTTACGATGATCATGTGCGCGCGTGCGTGCGTGCGTGCATGCGTGCGTGCGAGCGTGCGTGTGTGTGTGTATGTGTGTTGGATAATATTTTTATTCTTCTTTTCATTGAAGTTTTACCTTTAATTATTGCTATCAAATTTAAATTATCCACACGAAAATTACTTTTCTTCCCTTTCCATGAACATTTTATTGCTACTTCATTTGTAAATATACATTTCAATATTCGTTTTATATTATCACGAGCTCCTTGTCCCCCAATTTTTGAAACGAAAGTTTTCTATAACAATATATTATAATATATTATACAATGTAATTAAGAAAATGTCTTATATGCCTTAATTTTTAAAACAATTGAAAGATTTATTGTTCATTGTTTAATTTAATTTACGAAACACATATAACTTTAAAAAGATATAAAAGTAAGGCTCTTAGACGATTAGAAATCAAAAATCTAAGTAAAATGGCAAAAGAGCCACGCGCAGTTTTCTGGGCGCAAAAATATATAAATTAAATCAAAAATTGAATTAAAAAATTAGAGAATTTCTTTAATTATATGATTCGCGAAAGGCGGACGTTTCGGCCCTTTTTTTGGCCATCATCAGCGCAAACAATAATAAAATCACCATTAAAAACGGTATACAAAAAGAGTCTTAAATAATTAAAGCGCAAAGTTATATGATAACTGACGGTAGAAGGCGTAATCCCTCATGTCGCTCCAAATGACAAAAACCATTCTCCATGCAGTCCATGTTCTTTCGGGGCAGAAACCTCGATTCTTTATGCATGAATCCACGAACATGGTGATACGTTAATAATTGTGTCTGTAATATGAGCGGAATGGTTTGTGTCAAAAAACGAAAAATGAAAAGAGAGAGATCCATGTCAAAAATTACAATAGTAAGACTTACATAAAAGAGACGCAACGCACGAGTCGACAGTACAAATCTTTCAGCCACGCAAAATCTTAACCAAACTCACCAACTAACCACAGAGTAATGAGAAGTATTGTTCGGCGAAAAAGGTGAGATGATAACAACAAATATTATCAGTAACGGTAAACAACGATACAAAAAAATTAAAGATTGTCAAAACAGTGAAATGAAAAACAATATCAGCATTGTCTATAGTATAAAATCAAAGTAATAAATAAATAAATATATATGAAACAGTCGAGACACAATATCCAAAAAATAAAAATAAAAACAAATTTTGTCGTTGTAAAAAGGATGTTTGTCATATGAGTCATATTAAATAGATAAATAAATAAATAAGATTTAAGAGATTGTCAAGTACAGTAAAATAATTATAAAATAAACATATAAACTATTATGAAATACATGATAATAAAAAACAATGACCGCTGGAATTGTCTGTAGTATAAAAAGTAATAAATAAATAAATATATATAAAACAGTCCAGACACACTATCAAAAATAAATAAAATAAAACAAATTTTGTCGTTGTAAAAAAAAAAGGTGTTTGTCAAATGAGTTATATTAAATATATAGATAAATAAAAGATTGTCAAGTACAGAGAAACAATTATAAAATAGACATAAAAATTAACTATGAAATAAACGATAATAAAAAACAATGACCGCTGTCAAATATGGTAAAACGCGATAAATGCAAATAAAATGTCAAGTGTGAAAAGGAGAACTATAGAAAATTAAATTTTTGAGAGCTTGTCCAAAACTGTTAAATATGCTTCTGGGAGACATTCGGTGTCCGTTTGTAGATTCAAACTATTTTTTTGTCGCTTAATGTGCAATACTTCGGAGATCAATCGCTTATGTAAATGTGGTTCATTATCAAGTATTTCTATTTTGTCCCACTTAAAGTCATGATTAAGAGAAATTCTGTGATCGGTTATAACAGAGTGATTTGTCGTATTTCTACGAATATGATTTTTGTGTTCCGCTATCCTCGTGTGTAATTGTCTCTTAGTCTGTCCCACATATGACGCATCGCAATTATCACAATTAATTTTGTAAACAACATTGCTGCGGGTCGATTGTGGGCAGGAGTCCTTATGCACCTTAATAAACTTATTCATTTTGTTTAGACTACGATAAGAGAGTTTCACATTAAGGTCTTTAGTTATGTTTTTAAATTGTTCGGATATTGAAGGAACGTAAGGTATCGTAAAGTAAGAAACTCTCTCAGAATCTTCTGTATGTTTATCGCTGTCAAAATTAGAGTCGTTATGCACAAGGCAGGCGTTCACGAACGACATCGAAAATGAACCCGAGGGGATAGCCATTATCCATCAAAATCCTAATGATTAATTCAAAATTTTTTCGATGAAACAACGGGTGAGACAACCGAAACACTCTGTCGGTCAAACCGATCACAGTACCCCTCTTCTGACAAAGAGGGTGATTCGAAAGGAAATGTAAATATCTCCCCGAGAAGGTAGGCTTGTGGTACCAGTCAAAGGTCAGGTGGTTATCATTCAGGATCATAGTAATGTCCAAGAAATTAAGTCGGTTTTCCTCTCCAATCTCAATTGTGAATTGTAGACGTGGGTGGAATGTATTGAAAGTGTCTAGAGTGTGGTTGAGGAGGGAAGAGGGAGCCGCCATTGCAATGTCATCAACATATCTGACAAAAAATGGGGGGGTATAATTCAGAGACTCAAGAGCTTTAGATTCCAGATCCTGAAGGACTATGTCCGCGATAATGGGGGACAATGGGGAACCCATAGGAGTGCCGAAAGTTTGCTTGTAAATTAATCCATTGAAAGTAAAAAAAGTAGAATCTAATATCAGTCTAACCGCAGTAATGAATTCATAATGTGATATGTTGCAATTATTAGAGATGTAATTCCATCGAGAAGAGATGCTATCAATCGCTATATCAGTAGGAATGTTTGTGAATAAGGAAACGGCGTCTAAGGAAATGAGAAGAAAATCATTGTTGATACTTATGTCAGAAAGTTTCTTCACAAGTTCAAAACTATTGTTAATGTGACTATGTGCAATGGGAAAGCTTTTAAGTAATATGCGATGAATAAAGGAGGCCAAATTGTATAAGGGACTATTAAGTGAGGAGACAATTAAGCGGAAAGGACAGTTAGGTTTGTGAATCTTAGGGAGTCCGTATGCTCTCGGTAAGATCCCGTCACTAAAATTGAGAAATCTATAAGTTGAGGGTGATATGAAATCTGCATCTTTCCATCTCTTGAGCAAATCCCGTAGATGTGAAGAAAGCCTATCAGTAGGATCTTTTTTAACAATATTATACGTATTATTGTCTTTTAGTAATTCTTCGACCTTATTGAAATATACATCTTTATCAAGGGCAACTGTGATGTTCCCTTTGTCGGCACGAGTGACAATTACATTGTCATTGTGTTTAAAAAATTTTTTAGTAGTGACAATTAATTGTTTAATGCGTGTGTCAAAATCATTTTTCGGGGTGGAGTAATTCGGGAGATTATTAATAATGTTTACCGAACGATTTCTGATAGCCACTTGAGTGGCTGAAGGAAGTTTCACAAGATTGCTTTCAATATTTTTGATAAATTCAATAGTTAGTTTTTCCCTATTAGAAATGGGAAGGCTGAAGTTATCACCTAACTGTAATATGCTTTGAACATCATTGGGGATAGCTGTGGACGACAAATTAATAAACCACTTCTCATTAATGTGTAGAGGATGTTGTGCTGTATCGTTAAAAGTGTGTGGATCAATTTGGATCTCCAAGTCATGAGCGGTATTACTTCTCGGTTTAAATGAAAACCCCTGAGATTTCTCATATGTACCTTTCGTATGAATAGGAGAGCGATAAAAATAGCGAATAGGTTTAAATTCTGTGTGTTCTTTTTTCTGTTCAATAGATAAGCGGTTGAATTTCTTATGGAATTTATCATGTAGATTAGTAAAAAAGGAGTACAAAGGTCCTTGTTGTCTTGTGAAAAAGGAATTACAAACAGACATCGGGATGTTACGATATAAAGACTGTGACAGTTTGTAAATATGCATGTGTGCCGATCTAATACATGAATAAGTGTCAGAGAGTTCAATCTGTAGCAATTTCTTGACAAAACCGCGTCTACATCTCTTAAAGTAATTAACAGATCTCTGGTTAGAAAGGTTAGTCTCGAAATTAAACAAAAAAGTCGACAAATGTGACGGAACAATATTAAGCCTAATGCACTTCCGTAAAAACTCAGTTTTTAATCTACTCTTAATAATGATCTTCCTGTATTTGATCCAATATTTAAACAATAGTACAGAATTATGTCCATAAGTGAATCTAATGTATTGAAAGAACGAATAAAAACGCATTTTTCAGCCTGCGTATATTAAAAAGATATAAAAGTAAGGCTCTTAGACGATTAGAAATCAAAAATCCAAGTAAAATGGCAAAAGAGCCACGCGCAGTTTTCTGGGCGCAAAAATATATAAATTAAATCAAAAATTGAATTAAAAAATTAGAGAATTTCTTTAATTATATGATTTGCGAAAGGCGGACGTTTCGGCCCTTTTTTTGGCCATCATCAGCGCAAACAATAATAAAATCAACATTAAAAACGGTATACAAAAAGAGTCTTAAATAATTAAAGCGCAAAGTTATATGATAACTGACGGTAGAAGGCGTAATCCCTCATGTTGCTCTAAATGACAAAAACCATTCTCCATGCAGTCCATGTTCTTTCGGGGCAGAAACCTCGATTCTTTATGCATGAATCCACGAACATGGTGATACGTTAATAATTGTGTCTGTAATATGAGCGGAATGGTTTGTGTCAAAAAACGAAAAATGAAAAGAGAGAGATCCATGTCGAAAATTACAATAGTAAGACTTACATAAAAGAGACGCTTATAACTTTAAACGTCTCTTATAACTTTAAAAGAGACGATTATAACTTTAAACTTTACTTACAAACTGAGATTGCATTTCTTCTTCCGATAAATTTTCATTAAACTCCTTTATTTCATCAATTGATTTTAGCGATAGTACATTTCTTGCTTTTTCTGTTGGACCAGACACTCTAGTAAAAGGAATTATACGATCCACACGCTGTTTCAAATCATATAAGTCGAGTTTTGTGTTAGAAGTTATTCTTATTAACTTGTCAAGCTTGTCTGAAAATAAAAAATATATGAATATCACAATGTAAAAATAGATTTGTTTTTACTAGTTCAACTTTACTTACAATCTAAATTTTTAATCATTATTTGTATGTCATCTTCTAAAATATTTGTTGCTATTGAACGATGACTTTGTGGAATTACTTTTAAATTATTGTTTGTTTTTGAAACATTATTATTTGAAAGGGCACTGTCGCTCCCTTCATCTATCCATTGAGAATCTTCCGGAAAAGTGGGCAGTTTATTCTCTATAATATTTTAATTTTATTTCAAATGTATAAATTTAAACATGATACTAGTAATTACGTGATAAATACTTGATTTATTTTTATTTTGTTGTTGAAAATTCTCTGGGCTAGAATCTGTATCACTGTAACTTAATTTTTTGGAAAACCGTTTACGACGTCCTCTTCCTAAATCTCTTTCATCTGTACTTGTATATTGAGAATCCTCTGCCACTTTTCGAGCTTTCTCAAGTGTGTCTATGATAAATAATAAGCCTGCGGTTAATTTTTTGTATTGATTTATGTTAATAATCTCATAATAAATATGTCTAAGAATTTTCATACTACAAGTTTTTCCCAAAGTTACATTCAGTCTTCGCCTGGTTGATTTAATCGGTTCAACGCGTTTTGATATCAAAGTTGATAAATTTTTAGTATTGGAAGGTGGCCACCAACAGCTTAGTTCATCCTCAGAACCGATAAGCCAATTAGTTGGTACTTCTAATGTACTGTCATCGTCAAATGTAACAACAGCAAACATTTTTATTATTAAAAGCTACAAAACAACAGATAAATAAAAAGATAGATGAAACAAATAGATAGAATCATATTACAATTAGGAAATTAGTCAAATGTTATTGGTTTGAAATATCTATAGCCGCTTAAAATATTATGAGTTTTTTTAGATGTAATACATTAATAAAATTCCAAATAATCTGTTTAAATATTAATGAATTAAAAATAATTTTCAATTGTACTTGAATATTAAACAATGAAATAATTTTACTTAATCAATAATAGAATGTCTTTTTTTTACTAATTGAGGTTAGAACAACACATTTCAGATTACATTCTAAACTTATCGTAACTAACAAAATATATATTTTGCTAATTGATACATAAAGACAAACACGTATTAATATAACAATTTTTGAAAATTATGATTATAAATATATATGATTTTTAATCAACTTTTATTACATACTTGCATAATGTACAAATGTCGAAACGGAAAAGAACACTGATGCTGATATTACTCATTGGCCGTGTTCAGGAGACGAAGTGATCAGTGAGCAGTTATAGTGATTATTGTTCCCTACTGTTAGATCCCTAAATCTAAACCAATTACGTTGATGAATTATTTAATGGTTGTGCAACGGTTATGTCTCCTGAACGCGCCCATTGGTTACGAGTTAAAGTAAAAGAAGCAGAAAAAATCAAATCAAATAATCACTGTATTTCACTATAAATTGTGAAAATTGTTCGAAAATGATTATTTTGTTTAGGAAAAATAAAATTTAATGGGAATAATATGGTTTTATCACTATAAAAGAACTGACGCAATATGATAATCAGATAGAGTTTAAAATTTACCATTTTTTGATCATTCTTTAATAATGTCATTGCAGTAGAATTTTCCGGCGGAAGAATAAAGTGATACCGAAAAGATAATAAAATTCCTTCTAACGAAATATCTGAGAAGTACAACCGAATCAATAATAATAAAATTTTCGTAACGAAATATTCAGTAAATACAGCTGCATTAATATCGATAAAAATAATCATAAGGAAGTAAGACTTTCTAAATAGATCACGTACGCAAGAGTCCGACGGGAAAGCTAATGTTCAAGGGACTTTGAACTGATATCGAGATCACCAATCGACGATCACCACGGATAAAAGCTCGAAAAGTAAGAGAAACACCCCGCCTAATGAGCACAATTTTCAATTCGTTAAAGTTGAAGAATCCCCACTTCTACCCAATTTCAATTCGTTGAAGCTTTGGAAGATTCCCACCCTTAGAATTAGAATACACCCCTGGAAAGAGAATTATAAAAAGAGGACTTGGAGAGACATCCAGATACTTATTCTCCAGTCTTCAACTTCATGCAGTCTTACTCTGTACTTTTGCACCGTAATTCGCGAGTAAGTTAGTCATTTGTGCAACCAGTGTCCTCACTTGGCATCATCTCCAGAGCAACCACGAATCGAACATCGGGCTGCCGACATGAGACATAGAGCGAAACACCGTACAAATTCGCCAGCCCTCCACCTCTGAATTACCATTTAAAAAAGTAAATTTAATTGAATAATTTTTTCTTTCCTCCTTTTTGTCTTCTTACTTATTTAAATCAAACTTTCCGAAGAATGTTTCATTCTTTTAAATCATCAACCTGTTCCAGCAATAAGTCTTAGAAAATTTTAAATCCTGATCTTAATCTAACACATATGCGAGCGATCAATTTTATACTTCTAACCGTTCTTAACACATACACTTATTGACATATACGTTGATTTTGATTTTATTTTTCTTATCCTATAATTAAATGTATTTTAATATTGTATTAACCAGTCAGAACCTAAATGTTAATGATAAAATCTTTCCCTTGTATTCTTACTGACGTCCTCCGTATTAATGTAACACCCACGAACTAAAACACACACACACACATACTCATCAAGAAATCAATATTATATTTTTTATTTTTATATAATCATGTATATCTATCATTTATTTTAAAATATGAGTAAACTCGTACTTTATTAATTAAAATCAAAATAACTCTTTATTAATCCCCACTCATTCCTAGTCGAAATATCGCATCTGGTCTCATCCCGTGTAAGAGATTAAACTCTCTTACCGGAAAGGGACCACCGAACGAACGTCTGAATAACCAGCGTAATAGCGACTCATGGCCCTCGCACATTGGACGCGATGAACGATGAGCGATGGGCGATATCCAATGAGAGCTCTGTTTTTCCGAACGTCACATCCGTCGCGAGGCTCGGCGCGACGTCGCTCAAAAGGTTGGTCAAGTTTCTACTTTCGTCGCTCGCGATGCGCGAAAGCTGGCGACAACCATAGACTACACAGAGAAAAATGTACGATACTGTACAAAGTGATATCATGGACCACGATTATTCAGAAATGGATTTCGAGAATATAGAAAATTGAAAATAAATTTTTGTTCATTAAATTAATATTATTTTTGATATTACAATTATATATATAACTTTTTATTATTATAGATATCTTTTTTGTATTTAATATTATTATTATATATTATATCACTGACATTTACATATATATTTATAAACAACAAATATAATAACTGGCAACTATAAAATAAAAATAATTCGAGATACAATTTAAGTTTCTTTATTGCCCAGTAGAGTAGAAAAAGAGAGATGAGTATTGTGGAGTTTTTTAAAAGTTGTTTTTATTAACTTTTTCAAAATGTTATAGAGTTATTTTAATATGAAATATGTTATTTAATATAAAAAATATGTTGTTTAATATAAAAAATAAAATAATTTAATATTGGTTTACAAACGTATTGATTTACAAATGTATATTTGTATGTACAAATAATTATATCATTAAAAAACGTCTTCGTCTGTTAAAATATATGCTAGTAGCTGATTGCATAGAGTGCTATATTCATACAATTACAAATGTGACATTTATCAATTATGTTATTGTTTTAAGTTAATTACTTCATTTTGTAAATTTAAAGTACTTACCGGTACACCATTATATTTTGTGTATATTCTTTATTCTCTATCAATGTAACACTTTAGTTCTCTATTTATTAATAAATACACACTCTCTTTACTAATAAACACAATGCCAATTTAATTCGATTTTCCGATCGTTGCGTCGCTCGTCGCTCGTCGCGTTCAATCGCCTCAAATCGCGTTTAGTGTGAACGAAGGAAAATAAATTTTCACAAGCTCGTCGCGCATCGCTCATCGCGCATCGCCCATCGCGTCCAGTGTGCGAGGGCCATCAGTCGTTTACCTGCTTTTCAGACCTTTCAGTTCGTTCGACCCGATTCCAAACGCCACGAAACGTTTAACTTCGGGATAATAAAAGATAGTTGTTGCGCCCTTCCATTGACTCATCCTTCCTCGAGTCTGGGCGTAACACACTTATCGGATGGATTTTTGACCATTTCGAATAATAAGTATATTTTGTAAGACGATGAACATAGCAAACAAAATAATAAAACAGAAGATGCCTACAATAAAAATGGTATATAATTTATATTGTTTAAAACTAGCTTTATGATCTTTTGTGGGTTCATGTCCGTGCTATTAGTAAACATAACTGTGAAGAAATAATAATAATAATAATTATTTATTCTATTTTTCGTTATTATTATTATTGTTATTATCATTAATCGTCATTTTTATCACCATTATCTTCATTATGTTCATCATTATCTTAATCATTATCTTCATGTTTATTTTTATTATTTTGTCATTATACATATTGTTTGTTTTCATTTACAATAGTCAGTATTTTACTTCAGTATTTTAAAGAAATTATCCATCAGCAATCATACTTTAGGACGCAATCATGGCAAATAGCAGATGATTTAAGGGACATAAAAAATGAACTGTTGCAACAGTCAAGTCCATCAACGGCCAAATGTGGATCAAAGAGAAGAATCTATTTTTTATTTTTTTTCTCCTTCCTTTCAATTCTGTTGAAGATTTAGAAGAGCATGTCGAGCAATTTTTAAATCAGCCGAATAATTTCGAAACATCGGTATAATAATACTTCGTCAATTATCATTAATAAACTGTAACTATTTAGTTGATAGTAATCATCCATGATATACAGAAATTGTTGCAGAGCGTTCTGCGCATTACATGTACACGGTTTTCGCTTGTGTGCGTATCCCCTCCACTACGGTTGCGTGTTGCTAGCGTGAATAATCTGGCTACACTGGTGAGTGGGAGACCGGCCGCCGGTATATAAGGCAGTCCGGCGAGCGTATCGTTACCAGTTCCCGATCCCGATTCCTGTCACGTCCAACTTCCCGGATCCAGAACCGACCGTCGCGTTACACTAGACTACGGGCTTCCCGTAGTTAGGCCGGGCTTCCCAGTTGCTGGGACGGCGCATTCTGACACCCCGCGTTACACCAGGCTACGGGCTTCCCGTAGTTAGGCCGGGTTTCCCGGTTGCTGGGACGGCGCATCCTGCTAGCTTATAAGTCCATACCGCGTTCACCGCGACCTGTTATACCGTAAGACCGTTTGTATATACCGCGACCTGTTATACCGTAAGGCCGCTTTGGTCTCCGCGTCCTAAGGGACTCTAGTACCGCCTTGTATATATCGCGACCTGTTATACCGTAAGACCGTTTGTATATACCGCGACCTGTTATACCGTAAGACCGCTTTGGTCTCCGCGTCCTAAGGGACTCTAGTACCGCCTTGTATATACCGCGACCTGTTATGCCGTAAGACCGTTTTGTCCGACGTCTGGATAAACCAAAGACCGTTCTGTATCCATACCGCGACCCGTTATGCTGTAAGACCGCATTGTATATACCGCGCATTGTAATTGTAGAGTTAATTAACCATATTAGGATAGCCACCAGTGTCGCGCCGACTCCACCTTGAGACATGGCCTTTAGACTACACAAGCGCGCTAGTCCTTTTAAGGATAAGCCGCAGAAAGTGCCGACGCCCCGTCCTTTTAAGGATAAGGCGGTCAGGCGGTTGGAATTACATTAAAGGCCACGCGACACCCCGTAGTATTAAAGATCTATTCTGTCTGTCTTAGAATAACGATAATTGCTTGCATGCAAACACCGCGACCACAGAACACGTCCGCATGAGCCGCGCTCGCTTCCCGAGCTGTGCGCACACCAACCAACGCATAGAACCGCTTGCGTGAACTTCTGTACGCACCGCTCTCGCATGTTGCACTGTACATATAATAGCTTTCAGTATCAACTCAGTAATAACTATTTGAATAAACTAATTGGTTAATCGCTTATACCGAGGAAGAGTAAGTTGGAGTTTCCCTCTTCTCCCGAATCCTGGCACCGGCGAGCCTTGATCCGCGGCGTCGGTAAAGGTGAAACGTTACAACAAAATACTGTTTTTATTACAGTTTCCAGTTAAGATAGTAATTTCGCATGTACGAAAGAGAATTTAGAAGAGGTGATCCAGAAATGGCTGCGGAGAGCCAAAGAAAGATTGAGTGCCGAGAAGAAGTAAAATAAACAAGCAATTGAACAAAACTAATAATTTTTGATTTATATTATCTACATGACATATATGTATAATATTAACATTATAATAACATTCAAAGTTTTAGTTTTAAGTTGTTAAGGTTTATTAATACGTATGTGATACTAACGTATTTGTAACAATGTCCAAAGATTTAATTTCTGGTGGTTAAAATTTATCAATGCGTAATATTGTTGTAACGATGCACCCCCCATCGTTACCCAGCAGTTGACCAGCCGGAAGTCTGCCGCCCGGCGAACATTGGGCAGGGGCAGAGACGCTTAGCGCCTCTTTTAATACTTACGAATACCGAACACGATATCGGAAATACCGTACAGCCGTTATACGGCTGCCGTTACGGCCCGAACGCCGAGAATCGCCGAGCGCTTCCGGAAGACGTCGAGCACTCGGCACCGCCGAAACGCCGCGTCGTTTTCCCGCCGCGGGGTAGCGGCGCGTTAACCGTTAATTACCGAATCCAAAAAAACAACGCGTCATTACCCTCACCAGAACAAGCGACGCGGTTACCGTTAGATTCTTGGTATAAAAAGGCCGCCGGAATCTATCACGACACCAGAGCGGTACCAGAAGCCTCTCGAGCTGTACACTCGAGATATTCCGTTAGATTCGACTTCGTAGCAACGACGGAACGTGAGGTTGACGAGTTCGCAGCCTCCGCCGAGCATTCTCGGTTTCCGTGCCGTCTCCGAAATCCTCGCCAGCCTCCGACCGACTCGCCGAGAGTGGAGTGTTCGCCGCTCTCGTAGATCACCGGTCTACTATCCGACCGCTCCAGCCAGACGGACCGTGGGTTTGCGAGTTCGCTGCCCCGTCGAGATTCCTCGACTCCGACCAGCTATCCTCGAATCCGCGTACGGAATCAGAGACGGAGAGTTTTCCGCCCGATCGAGATTATTTGATTTCCGACCGCCTCCCTCGTACATCTGGGAATACGCGAATAAAACACGCGGCATCGATAGCTCACGGTTTTACCGTACTAGCACAATAATCACCGCGCCGAAATACCTGTCGCGCACAGTGATGCCTGTATTATTCGCTGGTTTATTAGTAATTCCCGAGCCGTAATCGAACGTGCGCATAAACCGGCGGCCAGCGAACAACAACCAAAAACTTAACCTAACCTCCTCGCCTCAGACTCAACACAACAGGTGTCGCTCTACGCATGAGCTAAAGACCGATTCACGGTATACGGTCAACGCGGCTAATCCGAATCACATTATGCAACATCTCCCCTTTTCCGAAGATATAAGCTACACTGATAAAGTTATTTATTTTTTTGTTGACGATTTTGAACCGCCCAAGGTTTCGTAACCCCACCGGCTAACTTTCTTGCGGTCATACGTAGGATACACCCTCCCCGGTGTTTGACGAACTGGATTGGTGGCGTCTTCTTCCTCCTTAGTACCACCTGCTTCCTCGTTTGAGATGGGTGACACTACCTTTTTCTGTTTTACAACAGGCGAAGGTGACTTAAGCTTCTCTGGAGATTGCGATGGAGTACACCACTCCTTTTCCTCGGGCGCATCCTCTAAGATATGAAAATATCCAAGGGGTGCATCCAAACGATGTAAGTGACTTCGGTTACGACGGTACTCCCCCGAATCCGACTGCACAATGAAGGATCTCGGTTGATTCGCACGTTTCTTCACGATGCCTCAACGGCGTAAGTCTCGAATCCAGACACGATCTCCAATTTCCAGATCATCACGTTCAATCTTGCGATGACGTTTATCGAAATCTTCCTTTTGGCGACGAATCCTCTCTCTCTCTCTCTGGATAAAAGTCTCTCGCGGTCTACAGTTTTTGGCACCAGGAGGGAAGGTGTAATAGGGAGAAAAGATTTGATCCTTCGACCCATGGCTAATTCACTAGGGGAAAAACCGCATTTTAGTGGTGTTGCGCGGTATTCCAGTAGCCATACGCTAAAATCCTTGGATTTTTCTAGGCCACTTTTTAGCGTTTTTACCATTGCCTTAATAAACCCATTACTTTGAGGGAAATGAGGCGACGATGTCTCATGCGCAAATCCGTAACACCTCCTAAAGGCTTGAAATTCCGTTGTACGTAATGGGTCAAATTGTGTTCCATTGTCAGATCTAATAACTTCTGGAATTCCATGACGAGCGAAAATGTCCTTAAGACGAGTGATTATGGTCAACGATCGCAAATTCGGTAACTTGTACACTTCTGGATAACGGGAATAAAAATCTGCAACCAGAAGATACCAATTAGTATTGTGTTTAAATAAATCCATAGCAATAATTTGCCACGGTCGATCTGGAAAATTTGATGGCTTCAACGGCTCAGATCGCCTAGGTCTGTTTTGAACACAGACTGCACAATCATCGACTAATTGTTGTAATTCCGCTGATAGTTTTGGCCACCAAACGCTATATTTAGCACGGGCACGGCATTTTTCAATGCCTTGGTGGGCACTGTGGATGGCTTCTAGGGCCTCTCGCCGAAGTTCTGGAGGAATGTAGAACCGATCTCCGAACATGATAAAACCACGGATTAAACTTAGATTTGCTCGATAGTTGAAGAATGGTCTCACTGGAGCGCTAACTTTTCCTT
This sequence comes from Formica aquilonia x Formica polyctena, assembly GCA_907163055.1. Lineage (NCBI taxonomy): Eukaryota > Metazoa > Arthropoda > Insecta > Hymenoptera > Formicidae > Formica > Formica aquilonia x Formica polyctena. Next base: position 103,451 of record CAJQTV010000162.1, on the reverse strand, counting down.
TGCACGGCCATCCATCTTGAATGTACTTTGCAAGCTCGCAACACACATGGTCCTTTGCTTGCATCTCCAATAGTCTTGATAGTGTTGAATCAGAAACTGGTGATTGTTCGAGTACAAATTGCACACGAGCAGAAATTTTCTCACCTAGGTTCAAGGTGCACGACGCCTTCAAGGGGGAACGGGACAGGTAATCTGCAGCAAGAATATCCTTAACAGCGGTAAAGAAGCATTCAAAATCGTAATGCATTAATCGCATACGCATTCGCTGTAGACGGGGCGATAGCTCGTCGAGATTCTTCGTCATCAGCAACGGAACTAGTGGACGATGATCTGTTTCCAAGTAAAAAAAATTCCCATAGACAAAGTCGTGGAGTCTCTCACATGCCCAGGTAAGAGCTAAAATCTCTTTTTCGATCTGAGCATACCGTCGCTCAGTATCAGTTAAAGTCCTGCAAGCGTAGGCAACAGGACGAAGTATGCCAGTCTCACCCTCCTGGTGCAGCACGGCTCCAATTCCGTAAGATGAAGCATCTGCAGATACAACAGTTCGACGATTAGGATCGAATATTGCCAGACAAGGAGAACTGGTTAACACTTTCAGAACTGATTTGAACGCCTTCTCGCAATCTGCTGACGATATAAAATCGTTTTTACTTTTCAGCAGATTATAAATCGGAGCTAGAGTCTCTGACGATCGTGGCACAAATTTCCCTAGGTAGTTCACCATACCCAAGAAGGATCTGACGCTTGAAACATCTTTCGGCGCTGTCAGCTCGGTGATGGCTTGCACTTTCGACGGATCTGGGTTGATACCATCAGCCGAAATACGATGGCCAAGAAACATCGTCTCCTGTACACAAAATTGGCATTTGCTGGCATTCAAAGTGATGTTATTCTCGTTTAAACGGCGTAATACGGCACGAAGCCTAGAATCATGTTCTTGAATATTTTCTCCCCATACTAGAATGTCATCCGTATGATTAGCGACTTCTGGTAAGCCTTCTAGAATTTGAGAAACACGCTTTTAGAAAAATTCAGGAGCCGATGAGATTCCAAAGAGAAGTCTGCGGAAACAAAACCTTCCATACGGAGTAATAAATGTAGTTAACTTTTTGAAATTCTCACTTAACAATACTTGCCAAAAGCCTGACACACAGTCAAGCTTCGTTATATATTTTGCACTCTTTAACTGACCTAGCGTGTGCTCCACGACAGGCATAGGATGATACTCTCGTTCTACAGCCTGATTTAACTTGGTCAAGTCGACACAAAGACGAATATCATTAGCAGCTTGCTTCTTCACTAAAACAATATCGCTGCACCAGTCAGTAGGTTCTTCTACCGGCTCGATTACTCTCATTTTTAACATTTCATCTAGCTTCTCTTTTAATTTCGGCATTAACGCTAATGGTACTCGACGCGGTTGAGACAAACAAAACGGTTTCGCGTTGTCGCGAATTCTAATACAATACGGCGTTTTCAGAACACTCAAACGGTTAAATAATCTCGGAAACTCCGTAAAAGGCGTACAGTACTTTGAACAGAAACCTGCGAGCACCGCATCACCAGATTTAGTCCGACGCATTTGACTCGTCCTAGTAAATTTTGTCGAAGTCCTTTTACAACAAACACATTAGCGTTTTGCACGTGACCTCCGTAACGAAGCGTCGCAGTGAACATGCCAATGCATTTCAAGGAATCACGGGAAGCACTTTCCAATTTTCTGTCCGCGGGTTGTAAGTTACCGAAAGCCTTTTTATTCCCGAAGTAAACACAGTCTGTAATAATAGTCACATCAGCACCGGGATCAAGCTGAAAGCTCACTGTAACACCCTCTACAGTCGCGTCAGCCCGTTAGGGCTCACCAGTCTTTATTTGTGATTGGTTCACAGTTGCCACGAAGAATGAATCTGCACGAGAGTCGTTTTCCACTTGCTGTACGGCTGTTTTGTGTTTAACGCCCTCGGACTTCGCCTCTGACTTCCCGGATTTGCACACTTTAGCCCAATGACCAACTTTAGTACATTTGTTGCACTTTGTATTGCGAGCAGGACAAGCTTCCTTTGCATGCTTCTTGTCGCTCCCACAACCAAAACATTTCCATGGAGTCGAATAAGTCTTCTCCTTACGTACGTTGCTCTTCTTTTGTACACGGTTCACAACAGTTCCCGCTCCTGCTAAATCTGAACGCAACAATTGATTCTGCTTTGCACTGCCTCGTAGCTCCTGGCTACTTCCACGGCCTTCTTGTAATCTAATCCGTCAATGAGCTGTAACCTCTCAGAGAGGCGACGATCGGCAACGCCTACAACAATACGATCACGAATTAATTGTTCACGGAAGTTCTCGTACTCACAGGAATCAGCCAATTTGCATAGATCCGTAATGAAATCTTCCATGCTCTCCCCTGGGGATTGCACTTTCATATTGAATTTTGCACGTTCATAAATGATGTTCTTCCTCCCATTGAAGAATCCATCGAACCTCTCTCTCACTTTAGCAATGTCTTTCGCTTCTGCTGCACTCAAACCGAACGACGTAAAAATAGTTTGCGCCCTCGGTCCCATTGCATACAATAAAGAATTCACTTGATGCTCTGATTCTTTTACTCCTACCACAATGCAGTAATGACTGAATCGCGATTTGTAGCTGTCCCAATTTTGAGGTTTATTGAAATCAAAGGGTTTGGGCAAAGCTACGCCCGGCTGCACAATTACCGTGTCCGACATCTTGAAATGGTTAAGACGTCCGTATACTGAGTATAGAACACTGAGAAAATCGTCGGTTTTCTCTTACTGTTCTCGTTAAATATTCTCGTTAGATATATAAAATGTACGAATTTTGCAATTTTTGGACGTAAGTACGACGCTGCCACCATGTATTATTCGCTGATTTATTAGTAATTCCCGAACCGTAATCGAACGTGCGCATAAACCGGCGACCAGCGAACAACAACCAAAAACTTAACCTAACCTCCTCGCCTCAGACTCGACACGACAGGTGTCGCTCTACGCGTGAGCTAAAGACCGATTCACGGTGTACGGTCAGCGCGGCTAATCCGAATCACATTATGCAACAATGCCAGAATTGAGACGCGAGCAACATGACTCCGTAATGGTGGGGATACACACACAAGCGTAAACCGTGTGCATGTAATGCGCAGAGCGCTACAAACATATATAATTTTTATATATTATTAGGTGTACAACTTTGCTTCCGCCGTTTTCCTATAGATGGCTTTAGCGGTAAGTAGTGGTCGAAATAAATAGATCATAGACGTCATACAATAAACTTGGGCATCTGTCAACATAACCCCATAGAAACATTAGTCGATTTGTGTCTGCATCATAAAGTTATTCTCGATTGAAAATATCAGTTTACGAGCCAAATTCTCGTCATTCGCGGGAGGTTTTAATTTTCTGCTTCAATATGAAGAAATCTGCGGCTGAGGCTCATCGAATGCTCTCAAATACTTATGGTGAGGCCGCTATTAGTGAAAGAACGTGTCGTGAGTGGTTTCAACGCTTCAAGAACGGTGATTTTCACGTCGAAGACCGGCATAGCGGTGGAAGAGAGAAGGTTTTCGAAGATGCAGAATTGGAGGCATTACTTAATGAAGACTCGAGTCAAAGTCAAGAAGAATTGGCAAGATTATTGGGAGTGACTCAACAAGCAATTTCAAAACGCCTCAAAGATATGGGAATGATTCAGAAGCAAGGAAATTGGGTGCCGTACGAGTTGAAACCGAGAGATGTTGAACGGCGTTTGTTTGCTTGTAAACAGTTGCTTGAAAGGCAAAGACAAAAGGGATTTCTGCATCGCATTGTGACTGGGGACGAAAAATGGGTTCATTACGATAACCCCAAGCGCAGAAAATCGTGGAGATATCCTGGCCATGCTTCCACGTCGACGGCCAAACCGAATATTCACAGCTTCAAGGTCATGCTCTGTATTTGGTGGGACCAGCTCGGCGTAGTTTATTATGAGCTGTTAAAACCGACGAAACGATCACAGGCGATCGTTATCGAACGCAATTAATGCGTTTGAGCCGAGCATTAAAAGACAAACGGCCGCAATACAACGAGAGACACGATAAAGTGATTTTGCAGCATGACAATGCTCGACTCCATGTTGCGAAAGTGGTCAAGACATACTTGGAAACATTGAAATGGGAAGTCCTACTCCACCCGCCGTATTCTCCAGACGTTGCTCCCTCTGACTATCACTTGTTTCGATCAATGGCACACGGCCTGGTTGACCAGCACTTCCGGTCTTATGAAGAAGTAAGAAATTGGATCGATTCGTGGATCGCTTCAAAAGATGACCAGTTTTTTCAATGCGGGATTCGTACGCTGCCCGAAAGATGGGAGAAAGTTGTTATGCCTCCGGAGAGGCACGGTAGTTAGGATCGTTTGCCGGAAGGAATTTGGGAATTCGGGCTCCGCCCGAGTAACTCACTGATTTTATTATAAATAAAAATGACACCTTTGTATTCGGAATAAATATATATATAACTATTTTATTCGTAACTTGGCTTAATTACAAAGTTCCCGCACGTCACTCGCGTCGCGTATCGCGATATCGGATATCTTGGCGTGCGCGTGTCTGGAGTCGAGTTTCGGTCGCGAGACTCACTTCTCGATTTTATGTATTTCTTTCTGCCGACTGCGTGGCGTTAATTTAATAGTTTCCCGTAACAAGCGTTATTGACTGCCCGCGTAATGTTAATTAATGATAAAGACTGCCCGCCGCTCGTTAGCGATGGGTCTTTTTATTATCTCCCCTTGGTTTCCCAGGAGGGGATCGTTTAGCGATAAGACCATGTGTCGTGTCGCTCGATTTTTGCGGCAAGATCCGGATGCAAGCTAAGGAGTTCTAAGTAGGACTTCTTTGCTTGCATTTTCGCAATTTCTTTTTCGCTTTTAGGTAGGACCTCTACGTTGCATTATCACAACGCCCTTATTCCGCTTGCTTTGATTTCCACGTTTTCGCAATGAAGTGATTGCGCGGTCGCTCGGGCTTTGCGCGTGGCTCGCGTTGTCAGCGCTTCGCTCGGTCAACGTTCGTAACGTGATCTATATTCGCGTTACACGTTGAGCAATGTCTTATCGTATAAAATAATATATCTAAAATAATATGTATCTAGTAATTCGTATATAGCCTTTTCGGGCTATAACATCCCTCCCCCGTAAAAAAAAGAAAAACGGAGGTGTAAAGTGACGTTTTTCGCAAAACAAACAAAATTATTTTTTCTTATTCTAATGTACAACATTTTTCCCGTATACAATATGAGGTATAATCGTTTCTTATTATTCCTATACTTATCTAAAATCGTGTACTTAAACTACGTTTTAGTATGGGTTTTGGGAATCCGTAGGACATACGTGGTTCGTCTTCTTCGTATATCCTGACTGACGGTCGTTTCGTATGTTTCTTTTTATTTTTTTATAATTATATAAATTATTAATATTATTATAATTATTATGGTTATTCCGCTTGTCGCCATAGGATATACGAATTGTTTTTTCGTAAAGAATTTGTCGTTAGTATTTTGCAAATCGTTGTTTATATCCTTTAGTTTATTTTTTCTAACTGGGCCTTTAATTTCACTAACTCTGCTCGGTGTAGTGTTACGTCTTTTAAGGTGTCGTTGTCGTGTGTCAGTGTATTTCCCGTAAAAATGTGATATTGATTTCGGGTAAGTAGGTCTCTATGTCTGTCTCGTAGACAGTTTCTTTCGTTTGTATTGTCATGTCTGAGGTTGTTAATTTACAGTTTCCTCGTATTGCAATTCTGCCCGTGTTTTTTATTATTTTTCTATGTATGTTTTGTCCGTCGCACTTTGGAGCGGATGTGATTTCTCGGTTGTTCAAACAATGTGTTACGTCCTGGTGACTCCACGATTCCTTCCTTCCACGAAGTTGCGGCAATGATAATCGATCGGTGATAGAAATGAGTCGTTCGGTAAATAGAGCATCTTGCGTCACACATTCCTTAAACATTTAGTCACTTATCAATATCTATATCTATGAGTAACCGTGAGAAAGACGCGACGAAACCGCGCCGGTCGCCGAAAAATAAATAAAAACCAGTAGATACCCTCGCAGTAGCATTCTCAAACGCTGATAACGAAAAGATAATAAAATTCTCACAAAATATCCGATGAATACAACTAAATCAATAATGACGAAACTTCTGTGACGTCACATTTGGACTTTGTCTAAATCAAATCACGGGCGTAAGGGAAACCTAGAGCTCAAGGGACTCTGAACTGATAACCAATCGACGATCGTCACGAGTGAAAATTTGAAAAGTAGGAGAAACACCACGCCTAATGAGGACACTGGCACAACTTTTAATTTGTTAAAGTTTTGCAAGATTCCCACTCTTAGAAATTAGAATACACCCCAAAAAGAGAGATATAAAAAGAGGACTCGAACGGACTTACTTACTTACTTACTTACTTACTCTCTTACTTACGTACTTGCTCTCCGGCTTCGACATAGTCTTTTTAAGTGCCTTGGCACCGCGATACGCAAAATCAGAGTTAATAGTGCTATACCAGTGTCTTCATCCACCATCATCGTTGGTCAATCGCAACCAGAGCGACCCACAAGGCACGAACTCAGTCTAACTATAAACTTGCATCTTCCACCTTCGAAATAAAAAGTAAGTCACATTCATCTATTTCATTTATACCATTAACCCTCGCAATAAATAAGCGCTACATAACACTCACTCTGGTTTCGTAGTGAAAACCAGATCCGGTACTACATATACTATAACATCCAGACGAATAGCAATTCGCAGGAGTCGGAGGACTCGCCGTCCGTTAAACTGCGAATTTTGCAACACGCATAATAAAAGGCCGCTACGCGTATCCGCTGAATCTACTCTCCCTTCCTCGCCAAGATACCCCTCCTCCAGTTACTCCCCTATCTACTTCCCCGACGATATCACTCCAGCGACCGAACCTCCGCTTTCCCCACGTTCCTTCTCATCACTATCCACCGTCCTTTTGCACAATTCACCCCCATCTTCCTCGCAGTGTTCAGAAGCAGAATTCCTAAAAGCCATAGAGGAGTTCTGCAACGAACTATCCGACTTAGAATCCGCTTCATCCTACCAAGATTAGAGTAACTAAAATATCTCCCTTCATTCTCTCCCTCCATGACTTCATATTCCCTTTCTCACTCACACACACACACATTTGTTTGTTTCTTATTTATTTAATTAAACCACGACATTGTATCACCCAGTCAGATTCTAAATTTAACAATAAAATCATTCCATTGCATTTCTGACTGATGTCCTCCGTATTGATGTAAAACCCGCGAATTAAAAAACACACATACACATGTACACTCGCCGAGAAATTATAATCAACAATATTTTATTTTAATTTTTTTTATATAATCATGTATATCCACCATTTACTTTTAAAATAAACAAATTTACATTTGGTTAATTTAAAAATCAAAATAACTCTTTATTAACCCCCCCCCCCCTCATTCCTCTAGTCGAAAGATCGCACTTAGTCCCATCCCGCGTAAAAGAGATTAAATTCTCTTACCAGAAAGGGACCACCGAACGAACGTCTGAATAATCAGCGTAACAGCGACTCAGTCGTTTACCTGCTTTTCAGACCTGTTAGTTCGTTCGACCCGATTCCAAACTCCACGAGACGTTTAATTTCGGGAAAATTAAAGATAGTTGTTGCGCCCTTCCGTCGACTCATCCTTCCCCGAGTCTGGACGTAACATACTGCTCTTTAAATTTTGGGGGCTCGTCCGGGATTGTAATGTGCGATCTTTTAAACTGGAATGAGTAAAGGGACAAGAGGTACAGCTGATAAAGACGAAGTAGAACGAAATTTTCAGCTTGCTCAGGAAACATACAATCGAACAAAATCTAACAAATCAGAAACACATCATACTTCCATTTTTAATAAAACCACTAAAAACATTAATTTGTCATTAGACGAAACGGTAATTGAAAAAAATTTCGAAAAAAAGTTTAGCGAAACAGCGGCCGAGTCACATTTTGCCGATTCCTGCGATAAGACTATTATACTTGAATTTAATAAATCCGAAAAAAAGAAAGACCCGAGCGGTACCGGCGGCAACATGACTCAAAATAATCCTTTCGCTACTTTGAAATACGCGGTCGAAGCCGTCCCTTATTTTGATGGTCAAAATATTCCATTAAATTATTTTATCGAGGGATGTGAAGAAGCAAAATCTATGTTGCCTAGTGAGGCTGAATTACAGTTTACCAAAATAATAAGAACCAGGATAATAGGGGAGGCTCGCCGAACTATACAAGGTCAAGATTTTGATAGCGTTTCTCAATTAACTAAATATTTAAAACAAATTTATGGACCAGCAAAAAACGTTTATCAATTACAAGGGGAATTGGGTTGTATATATCAAAAGGGTGACGAAGATGTAATTACTTATGCAAATAGAGTAAAGATTCTTGGAAAACAAATTTTAGAAACATATAGAAGTTCGGGAAACGTGTCGTCTGACCAAAATATTAAAGCATCATTAGAAAAGGACATGTGCAAGTGCTTTATTAGAGGGTTAAAACCAGAGATTGAACAACGAGTTGCAAGAAATTTATTAAATGTACAAGAAACTGCAGCCCATGCTTTAAGGATAGAGAGAGAGCTCCGAGAAATGACAGATTTACGACAGGGAATAGATAACAGTTCAGGTAGACAGAAAACTAACAGTCTAAAAGAAATTTGTCAAATCTGTTATAAAGAAGGGCACGTAGGCAGTAACTGCAAGAAATATTTACAAACATCTCAACAAGTTAACAACCAGATTGATTTCGGAACCGCAATATTAGTATGTCAAATTTGTAAAAAACGTGGGCATGGAGCAGAGAAATGCCGCTTTCGCGATCCACAACAACGCCGACCGGTAAACGTAGTTCAAGGGAAAATAATAACTTGTCAATTATGCTTAAAATCCGGTCATGATGCAAAATTTTGCCGACAGAATAATACAACCAATAACAATAAAATCTCGGTAATTTGTCAATGGTGCGAAAGACCCGGCCATTCTGCAAATAATTGCTGGAAGAAACAGAACGAACAACGTTATGCGGGAAATAAAATTCGCGTAAATTGTCAAATTTGCAACAACTTCGGACACATTGCTAAAGATTGTCGATCAAAACTAAACCAGCAAACGGGATCCAGGAATTCTTTATTCTGCCGCTACTGCAAGGAGCAAGGTCATCTTCTCGAAAATTGTCAATTACGCCATACCAGTAACTTTCGAAAAAAGGAAAATAATCAGGGAAACTACAACGGCCCCTCTACGTCGGATGCACAGCAGGGGTCCGAACGAGAGCCGCACCCGTCCAAAACTCAGGTAGCCAAGTAGACAAGGACAGAACTACCATAAGGCCCGTGACTGTAAACCTCGACAAACATAGTCGCGTGCCCACCGTTCAAATCAACATCGATAATTTAACTACTAGTATAACTTTTATGCTAGACACGGGATCTGGACCTAATATAATTAAAGAAAGTCTCGTTCCCGAAGAAATAAATATTAATTACACTAATATCCTCAAGTTGAACGGTATAAATAATTATCCTGTGTACACCTTAGGTGAAATTACATTAACTCTTTTTGAAATACCGGTTATATTTCATATTGTATCTAACGTAATTTTCCAATTTCACAATCCGGCATATTAGGAAATGATTTCTCTAAACGAACTTCATCGAAAATAGATTACGCACAAGGGCACTTGGATGTCTCCGGAATCAACATACCTTTCTTATCACCTGAAGCTATTATAGTAGCTCCGCGATCCGAATCATTATTTTATGTAAGAATAGGAAATCCAGAACTAAAAGTAGGATATATACCGAGACTAAAGGTGGCACATGGAATTTATTTGGGAGACACCATCGTGGAGAACATTGCCGGAAAGGCATATTTAAACGTTATAAGTACCTTAGATGAAGAGGCGGAAGTACATGTTCCGACTTTGCGCCTAAAATCATTGAGTGAATTATTAGACGACCATGATTCAAAAATTGAGGCTCAAAACAGTCCAGAAAAACCAAGGAATAAGGAAGAAGAAACTACTTACAAATTCGACGATTATGAAAATAATATGAATATTGAAAATGAAGGTGAAAATGTGGATGAAGAAAATATTATTATCGAAGAAATTAATTATGAAGACGAAGAAAAAACCTTAAATAAAGAAGGAAATAAAAATAAGAATAAAATTAAAAATAAAGACAAGATAAAAAATAAAACTGAGAGGAAAAATAAAGAATTAAATGATTCAAAAATTTTTGGAGAGGGAAATTACCAAACCTCTCCTGAAAATCTAATAAATCCAACCATTCCTGGAGGGGGAAATTACCAAACCTCTTCTAAAAATTTAATTAATTTAAAAACCCTCGAAGAGAGAAATTACCAATCCTCTCAAGAAGGGAATAATTCTAGGATTTCGGAGGGAAATTTCCAAACCTTGTCAGAAAATCCTAGCTCCGTCGATTGCGAGGAGGAAAATTATAAAACCTCACTACGTATTTCGGCAAAACCTTATTCCAAAAAGGGGAGAAGTCCTTTATCCTCCCTAGATATCAAATTTCCTAAGGTTGGATTATTTAAAGAAGGAAATGATAATGAATTAAAAACCTCTCATGTTGCAATAAAAGACCTCCTTGAAGAGGCTTAAAAATATAATTTAAAAATTAAAAATTCGAATCTACGAAATATTAAAAATAAAAATAAACCGTCTTCAAAAATCCTTATATCTTTGTTGAATAAATCTCAAGAAATTTTAGAAAAATTTATGCGAAAACGCAAAACAAGATATAAAAGAAAACAAGAAGTTGAAAATTATAATTTGCATAATTGTCTAACAATCTCCGAAGAAAAAGAAAAGAATCGACCCGCCGAAATCATAGAATCATTGCGATTAGAACATTTAAATGAAGCAGAGAGAAAAAGCATTATAAAATTAATAACGGACAGTCAAGATCGATTTCATATTCCTGGAGAAAAATTAACCGCAACTCACGTATTACAACATCGAATACCTACTACAGATGACCAACCAATAAACACTCGTCAGTATCGATTTCCGCAAATTCATAAGGAGGAAATAAACAAGCAGGTAGAAGAACTGTTGGAAGGAGGAATTGTAAAACACTCACAATCACCATATAACACGCCTATATGGATTGTACCTAAGAAAGAAGACTCCAAAGGAAATAAACGATGGAGAATGGTATTATATTTTTGCGCTTTAAATGATAAAACTATCGGAGACGCATATCCTTTACCAAATATCGTCGATATATTAGACCAATTAGGAGGAGCTCGATATTTTTCAGTATGCGATTTAGCATCTGGATTTCATCAAATAAAAATGGACCGCGAAGATGGTCATAAAACAGCTTTCACTACTCCTTTTGGACATTACGAATTCGACCGAATGCCGTTCGGTCTAAAAAATGCTCCGGCTACTTTCCAGCGCCTAATGGACTTAGTATTAACTGGGTTACAAGGCAAAGAATTATTCGTTTATATGGACGATATTGTTATCTATGCAACGTCTTTAGAAGAACACACAAAGAAAATACAACGCTTTAATGGAACGTCTTCGAGAAGCTAATTTAAAATTACAGCCAGACAAATGCGAATTTTTAAAAACGGAAGTAACTTATCTGGGACATGTAATCAGTAAAGATGGAGTAAAACCAGATCCGAAAAAATTAGAAGCGGTACAACGATTTCCAAGACCTAAAACACCTAAGAATATTAAACAATTTTTAGGACTTGCAGGATATTACAGACGCTTTATACCGAATTTTTCAAAATTCGCCAAACCATTAACAAATTTATTAAAAACCGACACCCGCTTCGAGTGGACATCTGTGCAAGAAGAATCTTTTGAAATTTTAAAACAAAAACTGTGCGAAGAGCCAGTACTGCAATACCCAGATTTTTCCAAATCATTTATTTTAACGACCGATGCATCTGGAATAGCCGTCGGAGGAATATTATCACAAGAAGAGATAAATAAAGACCTACCGATAGCATACGCCTCACGAACCTTAACAGATAATGAATTAAAATACGATACATATGAAAAGGAAGCACTAGCTATTGTATATTGCGTTAAACATTTTCGACCATACTTATACGGAAGAAAATTCACTTTAGTTACAGACCATAAACCTTTGATGTGGTTTAAAAACGCACAAGACGCAAATATGCGAATACTTCGTTGGAGATTAAAATTAGCAGAATATGATTATGAGGTTGTATACAAAGCGGGAAAAACGAACGTTAACGCTGACGCATTATCAAGAAATCCTGTAAATATCAAAGAAATAGATTGTAAAATTATAAAAAACAAGAAACTTTTAAACCCAGATAACCCTAAAGATGCACGATTAATTGCCGAACTATTAGAAAAACCCGATAGCGAAGAAGAAGAAGAAGAAGATGACGATTTCCATTTATATCTTTCCAATATGGAAGAAAACGAAGAAATAATAGCTGAAAGCGATTTATTAAATAACAATAACGATACTCTTCCATTTACACAAACAGAATTAAACGAACCAGATTATTTATCAATTACCGAAGAAGCTTTACACGATCCTCCTAAACAAAATAAAATTCAAACAAGAAGCCGAACTGCAAGACAAAGTATTGAGCAAAATAAATTAACCAACGAATTGCATAGAGACGAGGGAGAGATCGAAGAAATCGAAGAAAGAAATGATCCGCCTGATAAAATTTCTGACAGCGAAAAAGAAGACGAAGAGGAAAATGAACAAGATATTATTAACAAAAATTTAAAATCAAGAAAAACGAAACCTGCATTTATTGAAAATAGAATAATTCATGGTAATGTCATAGACTCTCGAGAATTATTATTTTTACGAAAAGATAATATAGTATATTTCGTCGACACCCAGGGAAGACCTTTAGTCTCAGGCTCACAAAAACTTTTCGAACGAAAAGAGCTTCCAAACCTAGGATCCCTTGTTCTAGGAAAGGTTAAGGCCATAAAACATAAAAATCATTATCATGTGGCTTTACCTGTCAGCGAAGAACAACGAGAAGGCCCTACAGCTACTCTTAAATAAATTGTTAAAATCTTAACAGACTTACGGAAAATAACCGAAGATTTAAAATTAGAAACATTTAGTATTGCAAAAACCGAGTTAATTAATAATGTTCCATGGAATGACGTCAAATCACATATACAATCAATATTCACTGACGCTCCTACTAAAGTTATTATTTGCCACGGACTAATTAAATACCCACCGAAAGATTTACGTTCCGTTATAATCAGTGAAATGCATTGCTTACCGACGGGAGGACACCGGGGAGTCACAAAAAAACTTATAACAGAATAAAACATAATTATTACTGGGAAAACTTGAAAGTAGATGTTCAACGGTATATACAGCAATGTTTACAATGTCAATTGAAAAAACTTGTACGAGTAAAAACGAAACAACCAATGATAATCACAGACACACCAGGATCTTCTTTTGATAAAGTAGCCATGGATATCGTAGGCCCTTTACCTAAAACTGAAAGGGGAAACGAATATATTCTAACATTACAAGATCAATTAACTAAATTTTGCATGGGGATACCATTACCGAATCAAACTTCCGAAACCATCGCAGAAGCTTTTGTAGATCGATTTATTTGCGTACTTGGAGCATCAAAAGCAATATTAACAGATCAAGGCAGAAATTTCCTTAGCGATCTAATAAAGAAAATTGCAAAATTATTTAAAATTCGCAAATTTCGCACAACAGCCTTCCATCCTCAATCAAACGGATCATTAGAAAGATCACATCACGCATTAGGCGAATATTTAAAATAATATGCGAATGAACAAAAACAATGGGATAGATGGATTAGCCTTGCCATGTTTAATTATAATACGAGCGTACATGAAGCAACGAAGCACACTCCATATGAGCTGGTTTTTGGAAAGATAGCACGTGTTCCATCGAACGAACTTCTACCTCCTGGGGATAAATTAGCAAATTACGACGAATATTTAATAAATATTGTAACTCAACTTCACGCAATTCAGGGAAATGCACGCGATAACGTTATTCAAGCTAAAATTAAATCAAAAAACTATTACGATAGAAAAATTAACCCACAAACTTTCAAACGGGAGATCAAGTATTTTTATTAAAAGGTCCAAAACCGGGTAAATTCGGAGATCAATATACTGGGCCTCACGAAGTTCTACAAATTTTTAATAAAAATAACATCAAAATTAGAATAAAGAAAAATAGCCGAGTCGTACATCCTAACCGCTTACGAATTTCATATATCAAACCTACCGATAAGGAATAATTATCAAAGAAATAATTATGTAAACTTTCAGATGGATCTCAACATTAAGCGACTAATTGCGATACTGGTAGTGCTAATAAAAATTTATCAAACTCTTGGAATAATAGGGTATGACTGCGGATCTTCTTCAGCAAATCTAAGGACACTATCTTTATTAACCATCGAAGAGTGTGACATTCCACCGCAAAATGTTAAACGTGAACAAGTATATATACAGTTGCTCCAAATTAACGAATTTGAATCTGTGAAAGTAATACAGTGTAAAGTTGAAATTGACCGATTAATAAAAAAATGTGGAATGTTCTCTCACACCATGGATGTATATAACGGAAAATATTCATACATAGAAGAAATACCTCGCGATATATGCAGAAGAATGCACGATTATGGTACCTATCAAATGGCAAATACTTATATAACTGGCTTAAAATCTAATCAAACCACTACACGTCCAATAACACTCGCTGGCAGTGTGGACAACGACGGAGGCTGTATCGGTGGAGCATATTCCGATCCTTATGGAACATGGACAGACGTAATAGTACTTGCAAGCGTAAGAATTATTAGGTGTACAACTTTGCTTCCGCCGTTTTTTTCCGAAATTCGAGGCTTTATTGTAAAAAACTGGTTATACATTTATGATTTAAAGTATTGTCCATCGCTGGCCACTACTTTCTTCCATCTTTCGGGCAGCATCGAATCCCGCGTTGAAAAAACTGGTCATCTTTTGAAGCGATCCACGAATCGATCCAATTTCTTACTTCTTCATAAGACCGGAAGTGCTGGTCAACCAGGCCGTGTGCCATTGATCGAAACAAGTGATAGTCAGAGGGAGCAACATCTGGAGAATACGGCGGGTGGGGTAGGACTTCCCATTTCAACGTTTCCAAGTATGTCTTGACCACTTTCGCAACATGGGGTCGAGCATTGTCATGCTGCAAAATCACTTTATCGTGTCTCTCGTTGTATTGCAGCCGTTTGTCTTTTAATGCTCGGCTCAAACGCATTAATTGCGTTCGATAACGATCGCCTGTGATTGTTTCAGTTGGTTTTACCAGCTCATAATACACTACGCCGAGCTGGTCCCACCAAATACAGAGCATGACCTTGGAGCCGTGAATATTCGGTTTGGCCGTCGACGTGGAAGCATGGCCGGGATATCCCCATGATTTTATGCGCTTGGGGTTATCGTAATGAACCCATTTTTCGTCCCCAGTCACAATGCGATGCAGAAATCCCTTCCGTCTTTGCCTTTCAAGCAACTGTTCACAAACTAACAAACGCCGTTCAACATCTCTCGGTTTCAACTCGTACGGCACCCAATTTCCTTGCTTCTGAATCATTCCCATGTCTTTGAGGCGTTTTGAAATTGCTTGTTGAGTCACTCCCAATGATCGTGCCAATTCTTCTTGACTTTGACTCGAGTCTTCATTAAGTAATGCCTCCAATTCTGCATCTTCGAAAACCTTCTCTCTTCCACCGCTATGCCGGTCTTCGACGTGAAAATCACCGTTCTTGCGTTGAAATCACTCACGACACGTTCTTTCACTAATAGCGGCCTCACCATAAGTATTTGAGAGCATTCGATGAGCCTCAGCCGCAGATTTCTTCATATTGAAGCAGAAAATTAAAACCTCCCGCAAATGACGAGAATTTGGCTCGTAAACTGACATTTTCAATCGAGAATAACTTTATGATGCAGACACAAATCGACTAATGTTTCTATGGGGTTATGTTGACAGATGCCCAAGTTTATTGCATGACGTCTATGATCTATTTATTTCGACCACTACTTACCGCTAAAGCCATCTATAGGAAAACGGCGGAAGCAAAGTTGTAAACCTAATACACTACAAGATTATATAGCAGACGTAAAAATAAACACTAACCGAGTGCAGCTCAGGTCGGGTGTAGCATGTAAATTTGGCTCCACACACTGTACAGATGTAGAAGGAGGAGATACGTATTGGGATCCAGTACCTACCGATACTTGCAAACTTTATAATTTCGGAATATTATTCGAGGGGTACGCATACAAAATAGTCGATAAAGATAAAGATCATCCGCAAACAGTTTACTCTTTAACCACACAAGACACGGTATTCGCACTGACAAGCAAAGGAAAATACAATACATGTGGATATTCATTAATAACAACAGAGCATCCTAAACTATTAATTTTCGAGACCGTACGCGGTACCACTGTTTTTAAAAAGCAATCTGGAATCTCAAATCTCGATATCTTTACCTATATGAATTCTAAATTCGTATACGTAGAGAAACACGTCCGCACTCAAATAAACGAACTTTACAGAAATTTATTACTACAGCAATGTAATTTAGAAAAACGAATGTTACACAACGCATTAGCAATAGCTACTCAAGCACCTGATATTTTCGCATATCATCTAATGAAAGGACCTGCATATATGGCTCTTTTAGCAGGGGAAGTAATTCACATAGTCAAATGCGTACCAATAGATGTAAAACTCGCAAGAACAAAAGAATGTTACGATCAATTACCAGTAATCCGAGAAAATCGAACACATTTCTTAACGCCTCAGACTCATATATTATTACAACACGGAACACAAACTGCATGCAATCCATTTGCACCTGCTATGTACCTCTTAGGAGATTCATGGTACAAATTTATACCTAATCCGGTAGATACTTTACCACCAACGATTATGAAACCATTAACCAAGCCTACTTGGAAGTACATCAACCCAGGGTCACTAGCCACCAGTGGCATATATTCTGAAGGAGAGTTAAGAGATCTTAGAGATCATATGTTTCCGGCTGAGCGACCATCAGTACTCAACACCGTAGCAAGAGGAGTAATGGGAAGATCCACCTCTCTACAGGGGGGCTCCATTTCCAATTTATTAGATGAAGCATCAATGGAAAAGATAGCCGCTTCCGCTTGGAAAAAATTCTGGAATAAGTTTCTATTTTTCGGCAATATCAGCGCTGGACTACTCGGCATATATCTAATTGCAAGAGTTTCAAAGTTAATATTAGACACAATTGTGCACGGATATGCCTTACATACCGTGTATGGATGGTCAATATATCTACTTGGAGCGATCTGGAATTCTCTTACAAATCTTTTATTACATCTGGGAAGACGGGGGCGACCTGAAAGACAACAGCCGAATCCACCACCACCACCACCGCCAAGCGCACCGCAGGAAGATAATAAAGCAATAAACCCCCTAAACAAGAAACCCATAGCGCCATGGAGATGAATGCGGTATATCCTCTACTACGGCCGGAAGAAAACTCTACGTATACGTTAGAGATAAGAGAATAAACAGGAGAAAAAAAAAATCAATTTTTATTTTTATTTTTTTTGTTCATTAATAATAATAATAATAGTAATATAATAAAAAAATAAAAGAAAAAGAAAAATATATATATATATATATATATAATAAGATATATATATATATATATATATATATATATATATATATATACAATAAGAAAAAAAAAGAGACGAAAATATTCAATCACTAAACGTCTTCTCCTCTCTTCCTCTCCATCAACCTAAACCAGTGGGCCCCTCTTAAAACCTTTCCAATTATATCAAACTAGTCTTACCTATTTTTTAGAAAATGGAAATCAAGAACATCAATACCCACGAGTTAACCCGCGGACGATTAGAAGTATGGATAACTCGCGCAGAGTCCCCATTACTCTTCTGGGTCCAACTGAAAAACGGACAGAGAGACCTAGTAGAGCTCATCGAAGAGCTTAACTTCCGGATGGACCGACGAAGTCATTACCTCCACTGTTGGCCCGAAGACTTGAGGGAAGATGAACCGTGCGCCATTCAAATAAAAAACATATGGCAACGCGGTCTCATTATAAGAGTAAACACAGCGACGTCCATGGTAAAAATATCTCTGCGGGACTGGGGCATGGCAGTCTGGAAACCGATGGGCCAAGTATACTTTCTGGAGGACAGATTCCGGGAATTGCCATGGCAGAGCATCAAATGCGGCTTGGCGCACACGGGCCCCGTAGTAAGAAGAGCTACGGAATGGCCCGAAAAAACGCGACTGCTGTGCAAGATTCTCGGAGATCACCAAGAGGGGTGGATACAGATTATCCATCCTCTGGGCGAAAGAGAAGCCATGGTAAAACTGATGATTTACAATGAGAATACCGAGGGGGCCCACAACCTGCGGGACTCATTAATCCAGCTGGGACACGCGCGACTCATCGATGATGCCGCGGCAGACGTATTCCCCCACTTGTAAAATGAAGGGTAGCCTTTTATTTAACCACCTTTTTTTTTCTTAACATAGAAATACATATATAAAATTAAAAAATATATATCCTATAGTATTAATAATAATATTAATCTTCATATATACATATACTATTGTAGTAATAATAATAATAATAATAATAATAATAAAAATATGATAAAAAAAGAAAAAATGCTTTTAGCTGAAAAAGGGGAAAATATATATATTCACGGTAACAATAATTTCCTTCATTACAATTTTTTTTTTTTTAAAAAAAGGGGAAAAGAAAAAAAAGGGTTTTTTTTTACAATCTCACTATCATGCATATTTTATAATATCATCGTATCCTATTTTTACATTAACTAACTAGCAAAAACAGAACTATCTTCTCTAAAACTTTAGAACAGTGTTACCTGACCAGTGGTTATAAAAGGGGGGTGCCGACTAATATCAGCAAGCTAAAGAGAGAGATATATATATACATGTATAACATGTCATAAAAAAAAAAAAAAAAAAAAAAACAAAAAACTTCTCCAGCATTTGTCGATTGACAAGACAGCATTGCATATCTATCAGCAAATTTACTTTTAACTCAGCTCCGGGCTAATGAAGCTTGGACATTCTACTATGGGATCCAACATGGAATCCTAGTCAATGGCTAATTGCTCGTAATGAACGAGAATCCAAGCCAAATATAAAAAATCTTCCCGACAAGCAGAACATATGCTGTCCAGATGACACCAACAACACAAGAGGGAAGAAGAATGAAAAGAATATCCTATCTCTCTCACAGAGCAATAAAATCTCCAGCCGAAGACCCAACCTTATCAATAATGGTCAGGTAAACATTACAACACACATACAGTTTCTTTTTTTTACGCCATAAAATGGGCACGCATAAGAAAAGATAGTTTTGTATTAAATTCATATATATATATAATATAATAATTAACTAAAAATGTAAAAGAAGGACGAAGGAAAGAAGGAAGGGGTTTTGGTGGTCGCCTTCTCTTTCCTCCTTCTTAATAAACAAATCAGCATGCACGAAACCACATACAACTAGGATACTTTAGTTAACTGCGAAAGGAAGGAATCTATTTCATTTTTGCAAATGTCGGGCTTCTCCCCAACATTTGTCTAAGGCCGGGGGTGTTACGTCCTGGTGACTCCACGATTCCTTCCTTCCACGAAATTGCGGCAATGATAATCGATCGGTGATAAAAATGAGTCGTTCGGTAAATAGAGCATCTTGTGTCACACATTCCTTAAACATTTAGTCACTTATCAATATCTATATCTATAAGTAACCGTGAGAAAGACGCGACGAAACCGCGCCGGTCGCCGAAAAATAAATAAAAACCAGTAGATACCCTCGCAGTAGCATTCTCAAACGCTGATAACGAAAAGATAATAAAATTCTCACAAAATATCCGATGAATACAACTAAATCAATAATGACGAAACTTCTGTGACGTCACATTTGGACTTTGTCTAAATCAAATCACGGGCGTAAGGGAAACCTAGAGCTCAAGGCACTCTGAACTGATCACTAATCGACGATCGTCATGAGTGAAAATTTGAAAAGTAGGAGAAACACCCCGCCTAATGAGGACACTGGCACAACTTTTAATTCGTTAAAGTTTTGGAAGATTCCCACTCTTAGAAATTAGAATACACCCCGAAAAGAGAGATATAAAAAGAGGACTCGAAGGGACTTACTTACTTACTTACACTCTGGTTTCGTAGTGAAAACCAGATCCGGTACTACATATACTATAACATCCAGCCGAATAGCAATTCGCAGGAGTCGGAGGACTCGCCGTCCGTTAAACTGCGAATTTTGCAACACGCATAATAAAAGGCCGCTACGCGTATCCGCTGAATCTACTCTCCCTTCCTCGCCAAGATACCCCTCCCCCAGTTACTCCCCTATCTACTTCCCCGACGATATCACTCCAGCGACCGAACCTCCGCTTTCCCCACGTTCCTTCTCATCACTATCCACCGTCCTTTTGCACAATTCACCCCTTATCTTCCTCGCAGCGTTCAGAAGCAGAATTCCTAAAAGCCATAGAGGAGTTCTGCAACGAACTACCCGACTTAGAATCCGCTTCATCCTACCAAGATTAGAGTAACTAAAATATCTCCCTTCGTTCTCTCCCTCCATGACTTCATATTCCCTTTCTCACTCACACACACACATTTGTTTGTTTCTTATTTATTTAATTGAACCACGACATTGTATCACCCAGTCAGATTCTAAATTTAACAATAAAATCATTCCATTGCATTTCTGAGTGATGTCCTCCGTATTGATGTAACACCCGCGAATTAAAAAACACACATACACATGTACACTCGCCGAGAAATTATAATCAGCAATATTTTATTTTAATTTTTTTTATATAATCATGTATATCCACCATTTACTTTTAAAATAAATAAATTTACATTTGGTTAATTTAAAAATCAAAATAACTTTTTATTAACCCCCCCCCTCATTTCTCTAGTCGAAAAATCGCACTTGGTCCCATCCCGCGTAAAAGAGATTAAATTCTCTTACCAAAAAGGGACCACCGAACGAACGTCTGAATAACCAGCGTAACAGCGACTCAGTCGTTTACCTGCTTTTCAGACCTGTCAGTTTGTTCGACCCGATTCCAAACGCCACGAGACGTTTAATTTCGGGAAAATTAAAGATAGTTGTTGCGCCCTTCCGTCGACTCATCCTTCCCCGAGTCTGGACGTAACAAATGAATAGGTTAAGTTTTTATTTTAATTTTCTATAAATGGTTTTTATTTGTTTATATGCATGCGAACTATTTTTCTCCCTTTCTTAATTGTGTAATTCACGTCCGAATTTTTCTCGATTATTACGTACGGTCCGGTCCATAGGGATTCAAGTTTCTTAGATCGTCCGCGTCGGAGCGTCTCGTCGTGTACTAATACCTTGTCGCCGACTTTAAATTTTATTTCTCTAGTACTTTTGTCGTACTGTTTTTTGGCTTTAAATTTTTCTTCCTTGATATGCTCTTTTGCAAGCTGATTCGTTGCCCTTAGTCTTTTTTTTAATTCTTGCGCGTAATCGTCGTAGTTATATGTCGGTTTAGGCGGTCTCGTCAGTGACGTAGGTAGATCCGCTTGGTGCCCGTAGACTAATTCGAAGGATGTATACCCCGTAGCTGTGTGTGGCGTCGTATTATATGTGAACATTGCGAACGGTATCCATTCGTCCCAGTCTGTCTGGTCTTCGTTTATGTAGTGTCTTAAATATTCCGCTAATGTTCGATGCGATTGTTCTAACGCGCCATTACTTTACGGATGATAGGCAGTTGTTTGTATTTTATTTATTTTTAATAATTTACATGTATTTTTAAATATTTCGCTGAGGAAATTTGTGTCTTGATCTGTTAAAATTTTTTCCGGTATTCCGTGTTCAAGTACAATTTTTGTAACGAATTCTTTACTGACCGTGTTCGCTTCTTGGTTTGGAATCGGTATCGCTTTGCTGAATTTCGTTAAATTGTTTTGGAATGTTAAAAGATATTTATTTCCGTTTGTTGTAACTGTTAGTGGTCCTACAATATCTAACGCGCATTTTTCGAAAGGTTTAGTAGACGTATCCGTGATTATTAACGGTACTTTATTTTTTCGCGATAGTTTATTTTTCTGGCACAATTCGCATTTTGCAATGTATTTTTCTACATCTTTCGTTATTCCTGGCTAATTATAATTTAGGCGGATTCTTTTTATCGTTCGTTCAACTCCTTGATGTCCTCCTGTGGGTGCATCATGATATTCATATAATATCTGTTTCTTGTCTTCCTCCGTGTATATTTTTTCTTCGTCGGAGTTTGTTTCTTCTTCTATTGCGAGGATCTCTCGTTCTTTCTCTTCTGTTTCATGCGCTTCTCTTGTTACATTGCGGCTCAGTGCATTGGCGTTCGCGTTCGCTCGTCCGGCTTTATGTATGATTTCATAATCAAATTCTTCGAGTTTTAATCTCCATCGGATCAATCTTGATCCGGGATCGTTCACATTAAATAACCAGATTAATGGTTTATGGTCGGTTACGATTTTAAATTTCGTACTGTATACGTATGGCCTAAAATGTTTTACAGCCCATACCATCGCTAATAATTCTTTCTCGGTTGTATTGTAATTCTGCTCTGCCCGCGATAAAACTCTGCTGGCGTAAGCAATTGGCCGGTCGTTACCTACTTTTCCTTGTGACAATACTGCTCCGATTGCATAGTCGGAAGCATCAGTGGTCACTATGAATTCTTGATTGAAATCTGGATACGTTAGCACTGGCGCTGTCATTAATCTTTCTTTTAATATTTCGAAAGCATTTTGCTGTTCCATAGTCCACTCGAATTTTTCCGTTTTCTTCGTTAATTTCGTCAGTGGCTTGGCTATTTTTGAAAAATCTTCTATAAATTTTCTGTAATATCCGGTTAGTCCTATGAAAGATTGTATATCTTTTACTTTCTTCGGCGTCGGAAATTCCTTTATTGCCGTTAACTTTGACGGATCCGGAGATATCCCATTGTCCGAAATTATGTGACCTAGATAAATTACTTCCTTGAGTCTTTTATTGTGGTCCTCTAAGCTCGCTCCATATATGACGATGTCGTCTAAATAAACTATACATTTAAGTCCTTGCATTCCGGTTAGAATTGAATTCATTAGTCTCTGGAATGTTGCTGGCGCATTTTTCAATCCAAACGGCATTCTATTAAATTCATAGTGTCTGTAGGGCGTTGAAAAAGGTGTCTTTTGTTTATCTTGCTCAGCCATCGGTATCTGGTGATATCCTGACGCTAAGTCTAGTGTGGTAAAATATTTAGCGTTTCCTAACTGGTCCAGTATCTCGGTGATATTAGGCAGTGGAAATGAATCGCCTATTGTTAAGTCGTTTAGCTTCCGAAAGTCTACTATTACTCGGAGGTTTTCCGGATGCGTCGGCCTTTTTCGGTACCACTAATAAGGGTGCGTTCCATTGACTCGCGCTTGTTCGGATTATGCCATTTTTCAGCATTTCTTGCACTTGTTTATTTACTTCCGTCTTGTGCTTATCGATACGGTCTCGTGTTCACCGGCTAGGTATCGGCGCGCGTGTTTATCTCGTGCTCTACCGTCGCGATGCACGTCAGTGGTTCTCCGTCCAACTGAAATGTATCGAAATATTCTTCGCATATCCGTAGGTGTGCCTGTTTTTCTTCCGTATTTAAATGTTTCGTGCGTAGTAGTTGTCAGATTTGTCTCGAGCTACTAGTAGGCTTAAAATTTTTTCTTGCATGTATCGTGTGTATTTTGGATTCGATTTCGCGTTCTATGTCTTCGAGTGTGGCGTTCGGCGTCTGTATCTCGACTTCCGTATCGGTTGTATTTATGATACTAACGGGACACGTGTAATCCTTCGGTTCTACTAAGCTGTTTCCAAGCTAGATTCCTGGAGCGGTTTCCTCTGCTCGTACTATTCCTATCCGATTTTGCTTCGTTATCGCTTTTACGATAGTTTCGCTGCGCGGCTTTAGGATTGTTTTGTTAAACGTATGGAATCTTAGCACGGCGTCTCCTATTTTTAATTGATTTTGATTATAATCACAGGATACCGAATGTTGTCGAAGGAAATCAATTCCTATTATTCCTTCATATTCTATCGGAATGTCGTCTCTTACAACGTAAAATTCATGTTTTATCTTGTGATTTTCTATTTTAATCGTGGCGTACATTTTTCCTCTGGTGTGTACTTTATGCCCGGTTATGCCTGTAAGCGCGATTTTACCTTCATGTATTAGTGTGTCGTCCTTTAAATGTTTTAATTTTATTAATGAGATGGTCGACCCTGAGTCGTACAATATCTGTATTTTTCCGTCTTTTGCTTGTCGCATTGGTAATGTTATTAGCAATAAGTCCGTTTTTTTCTGTGCGCGTGGCATATCTTTAATATGTGTAACGCGATACTCAGATGCAGGTCGCGGTTGTCTCTTTCTCGCTTCCTCCTGCTCGTCTTTGCTGCTGCTACTTGCGCTATCGGCGTTCCTTTTCTGTTGTCGCGATTTCTTTCGGTCGCGTATATTTTCTTCGCGCGTTTTTTGCTGATTTCCGATTTTTAGTTTATCTGTACTACGTTTTGGTTTTTCGTTTAGGCTCCAGCATTCGTCGCGGCTGTGTCCTGTTCTTTTGCAATGCGAGCAGTATTTACTTATCGCGTTTATTCGCGAGGGTTTTTCTGGTTTCGGGAGCGCGTATCGGCTACTTCGACAGTCGCGTCCGTAATGTCCGTTTTTTCCGCATTTAAAGCATTGCGGTGTCGGATTTCGACTATTTCGCGAGTAACTTGATTCGGTTTTATTTTTATTAACAGAACTACTTGTTCTCGCTGTTCCCGGTCTGAGTTTTTCTTCGGCGCTCGCGCCCGTTATCACTTCTTGGAGCGTCGTATATCGCTGCGCGCGTACGAGTACTTGTAATTCGTCGTGTAGCCCGATCTGGTAATTTATTAACGCCTGCTCTTGGATTGTTTGTTGGATTGTGCGTTTTGATGATGCGGAATGCTCTTTTCCTTCGATCATCGAATCGTATAATTTCATCGCTAGTAAATCAACGAGTTGTCCGAAAGCGTGCGCAGTTTCATTCGGCTTTTGTTTTAGCGAATTGAATTCAATCTGTAAATGTGTCGTGCTTTGTTTCGACTGGTAACAAGTCTCGAGTTGTTGTTTTAGTTCGTCGAAAGTCTGAATATTTCGTGTATCGAAATCCTGCATGGCTTTTTTTTTAGTTTCGTATATAAAATTGCTCGGATTAAAGATTCTTCATCCGCGGGATTTATGTCTTGAACGGCGTACGTGCATGCATTTAAAAAGTCTAATAACTTATGTCGCGATGTTCCGTCAAATTCGGGAATCATTGTTCTTGCTTCTTTTAATGGCAAGTAGTTTGGAGCAATGCTACGTCAATTTCTAATGTCGCGGTCGGTTCGCCCGTATGTGGCATTAAACGCGTCGTTATCGTTCTCTCGGCGGTTACATCCGTGACGTGGCAAATCCATAATCACGTTTTCTACTCGCGTTACTCGTCTATTCAATGCTCTTATTTCTGTGCGCATTTCATTTAGTATTTCGAAGAGTTGCGTATCATCTCTTCTTTCCTCGCGATGTGTTTCGGGAGGCGGCGTGCGATTCGCCTCCGCTATGTTTTGGTCCATCTGGCGAATGGATCGTCGCATGTTTTCTATTTCCTCGTCTACCGCGCTTTGCGGCGGGTTCGCGGGAGTGCGTTCTTGCGGATTTTGCGATTCGGCCATATTATTTTCCTGTTGGCTATAAATCTCTTCCGGATCGAACAGATCGCTCTCGTAGGAAGTTAGCGAAAATTCGCGCCGTAAAGATACTCTACTTGGAGTTCTGCTAATGTACGGTCGCGTACGTCTAGTCTCGCGTTGAGCGTTGTCAGTGGGGTCAGTCGTATTACGCGGGAGTAGGCTTTCGTCCAAATTGTTAAATGGAAATTCGCGTTATGTGACGACGTTTTCCGGTAATTCGGGCTCGCTTTCGCTCGAGTATTGAGTTTCTAAGTTTTTTCGCACGTTATAAAGATTTTCTCGCGGTGTTAAGCTTAATTTAATCGCTCATCGGGCTGGTTCGCTCAGTAACCACGATCGGTTCGCTATCGATTTCGGTATATTCGAACCTTCCGACATTCACGCAGTTATAAA
Source organism: Formica aquilonia x Formica polyctena (assembly GCA_907163055.1). NCBI lineage: Eukaryota > Metazoa > Arthropoda > Insecta > Hymenoptera > Formicidae > Formica > Formica aquilonia x Formica polyctena. The sequence continues at coordinate 77,076 of CAJQTV010000162.1, read as the reverse complement.
TATTAAATTTTTTCGGACTTACAATATTATGACGGCTCGCATGATCGCTCGCTGTGTCAGTAGGTCACTGACGCTGCAGTCCTTTGCTCGGCGGCTGATACGGCTGACAATGCTCGTCGTACGGCGGTCGTTGTCCGGCGTCGGTGCGTTGTCCGTAGAGTTATCGTAGATTGCGATGCTTGGCGGCTCACGTTTCTGCTACAGCTGTTGTGGCGATGCTCGTTCTGTTGTCCTTGCGTTGTGTTCCGTCGATTGTGGTTTCCGTCAGTTTACGTTTTACGTGTGCTGGCGTGCCTGCCCTGTTTACACTCGGGGTGCTTTGCAGGTCTTGGGGAAGGCTTGGCTGCTGCTTCCGTCCGTCAACTTCAATTGAATTGATTGCTGGCGTGCCCGCTTCTTTTAACACAACCGTGTCTTTTGCAGGTCTTGAGTGAGCTCTGGCGATGCCCCGGCAGATCCCACCGCTGCTACCAAATTATGTTATGCCTCCGGAGAGGCACGGTAGTTAGGATCGTTTGCCGGAAGGAATTTGGGAATTCGAGCTCCGCCCGAGTAACTCACTGATTTTATTATAAATAAAAATGACACCTTTGTATTCGGAATAAATATATATATAACTATTTTATTCGTAACTAGGCTTAATTACGAAGTTCCCGCACGTCACTCGCGTCGCGTATCGCGATATCGGATATCTTGGCGTGCGCGTGTCTGGAGTCGAGTTTCGGTCGCGAGACTCACTTCTCGATCTTATGTATTTCTTTCTGCCGACTGCGTGGCGTTAATTTAATAGTTTCCCGTAACAAGCGTTATTGACTGCCCACGTAATGTTAATTAATGATAAAGACTGCCCGCCGCTCGTTAGCGATGGGTCTTTTTATTATCTCCCCTTGGTTTCCCAGGAGGGGATCGTTTAGCGACAAGACCATTTTTTTTTCGCTGTGCAAACCATCATGGTACCCCCGCCCTCCGGGTAGAGGACGTGGGTCATGTGGGACTCTTTGTTGCCCTTGGTCGATCCACGAATGAATCGGCCAGGGGGCCCAAGACCTACCGCACTAAAACCACAGCGGGTGCCTTCGCTGGCGCTTATAGGGGTGGCAGGGAACTGCGTTTGTATGACTTCCTGCCACCCCACGGCCTTACCTTTCCCGGGAGAGCATCTTCCCCGGAGGGAAGATTCTCTCTCCCCCGCGAATGTCATCGTGCGGGACCTACCCGATTGTGGCGCAGGGGGCACCGCCCTCATGCCACGCCCTCCCAAAAAGTTTGGGGGGCGGGGTCACGGCTCGAGTGTTCCCGCTCGAACCGCCAACCCCCGCTCCCGGAACGAGACTCCCTCCCTCTCCCAAAGGGAGATGAGATTCGGTCAGCGTTCCGGGAGACCTACTTCTGGGAGTTCCCCCCCAGAGGGGGGGTGGGAATCCCGTCCGCAGGCAGTGGGGCCCTCCCACGAGCGCTCTAAGGCACCGGTGAGAGGGCCCCCCACTGCCGCGTCCCTACTCGGGGGGCCACGTGCAATGGAGCTCCTAGCGAATCCCTGTGGTCCCCCTGCCCCCGGCCGCGGTTCCCTCCTTAGCGGGATTCGACCATCGGCCCGGGGGCATTGCCGAGGCCCTCCCCCGAGGGAGGAACTCGGCATGAGCGGTGGCAGGTGCCGCCCGACTCCCGGCCGCAGGGCTTACGCCGTGCGGCCACTAGCCGGGCGAAACCCGCCCCCGCCCTCCTCCTTAGACTGCTCCGCCCTAACGGGCCTCCTTTTCCACAACCGGGCGAGGGGGCACCGCGCCCTTTGCCCAACCTCCCTCTACTACTTCGCCCCACCCGGGGGGCGTCTTCTTCTCCTGCGATGGGGGGGTCCGCCTCCGCGTCCCCGCCTCGGCGGGCCGCCCTCGCCGCCGCCCCTTCTACCACGGGCACCCTCTCTCCCTCGCGCCCTCCCGGCCACGGTCCCCCAAGGCCCGACCCGCCCCCGGCCACGGTCCCCCAGGGCCCGACCCGCCCCGGCCACCACCACAGTAGTTTCTTCGCCCAGGCAGCCAGGAGGGATTGTCCCTCTCCTCCCGAAATTCAGGGGTGAGAGGGAGTCTCCCCCTTCTTCCCCGTCTCTCTCGCTCTCTTTCGGCCTCCTCCTTCTGCAGCATGACACTGGTGCAGAAGAAGGAGACCGCCTCCCAGGCTTCCTTGCTCCCGACCATCTTTTGAATGATGGCCGGGAGCGATAAGTCGTTCCCTATTTTTTCGACGAGGACACGGCGCTCGTCTGCCCACGCTGGACATAATTCCAACGTGTGCTGCGCCGTGTCCCTGTCTTCGTCGCAGTGGTGGCATTGCGTGGTGCGCTCCTTCCCTATTTTGTGCAGGTACTCGCCAAAGCAACCATGCCCGGCGAGCACCTGCGTCAGATGGTATGACATCCGTCCATGGGACCTGCTCACCCACTCTTCAAGCACAGGTCCCACGGCCCCGACGACCCTATTTCCCGAATTGGATGGGGGGATGTTCCTCAGCCATTCCCCCCATTCCTCCAACAGGCGTCGTCGGGCCTGAGTTCCGACAATGCCCCGAACCCTCTTCGTAATTTGGTAACCCTCCCCACGGAGCTCCTTTATTCTGACATACGTCCGTTTATAGGCGCATGCCTGAAGCTCCATGAGGGGCAATCCCGCGAGGGTCGAGGCCGCTGCATGCGACATCGTCCTGTAGCCGCGGACGAAGCGTGTGGCTATCCTCCTCTGTATTCGTCGGAGGACGTCTTGAATACGCCTCCTAGCCACCGCCTCGTCCGCCCAAACTGGTGACCCGTAGAGAGTCACCGGGTTGACCACTGCCGCATACAGCTTGCGCACACGGTCGTCCGGCCGCCCTAGGTTGGGCAGCAGGCGGCTGAGTGCCGCCACTACCCCATTAGCTTTCTCCGCCAGACGACCGAAATGCGCGTCGAAACGCCAGGCACCGTCCAGCCAAAGCCCCAGGTATTTCATGCTGGACCCCAGCCGGACGGGGATACCATCCACCATGACGTGGGTCTCTGGTGGCTTCCTCCGAGAGCCATCATGGAAGAAGATGGCCTCCGTTTTATGGGGAGCCACCTTGAGACCCAATTCCTTTATTGCGCGCACCACGCATGCCATCGCGATGTTCGCCATACTCTTCGCTTCGCCCCAGTCGTTCCCCCCGGCCAGGACTATTGTGTCGTCTGCATAGCAGACGACACGACAGCCAGGGGGAGGGCAGAACGCAGCACGGTGTCGTATGTGATGTCCCATAGCAGCGGGCCCAACACTGACCCCTGCGGGACACCACACGACACTCCTTCCGCAAAGAGTACCGGACTTGTCCCGGTACTCTAGGCTCTTGTCCCGGAAGTAGGCCTTAATGACCTCCACGAAATATTGAGGGGCGCTGTGGTTTGATAAGGCGTTCCTTACCTTTCCCCAGGGCAGGCTGTTGAAGGCATTGGCAATATCCAACGCCACGCCAACAACAACCCTGCCCTCTTCAGCCTCGGATTCCGCGAATTGACGGACACGCAGAATTGCATCCGTCGTAGATCTATGTTCGCGGAACCCGAACTGGTCCTCGTGGAGGTCAGGCCCCACTTCCTTCATCCGCCTGACTAGACGGTCGACAACTATTCGCTCAAATATTTTGCCGATCTCATCTAGCAGACAGGGACCTATATGCGGAAGGCGCTCCATCCGTTCTGCCCCCTTTTGGGATAAGGCATAGTTTGGCCTTACCCCAGACTGGGGGGAATTCTCCCAACGTCAGACAATCGGTCAGCAGCCGTCTAGTCGGTCCCGATAGGTGTATCAAGGCATACAGCCAGACCCTGTCGGGAATGCCATCCGGCTCCGGGGCTTTGTTGCCTCGGACCCTGAGTCTTCTGGCAATCTCGGCCAATTCCGCACCAGACACCTCGTACTCCTCCTCCCACGCGGCGGGTTCCCTTACATATAATTTGAGAACCCTCTCGCATTGTGGGAAGAGGGTCGAAAGAATATTTTCTAGTACGTCGGTGTCCAGTGCTTCCGTCACAGGGGGCGTCCACCTCCGCAGCTTCTTCATAACTGCCTTATACGGACGCCCCCAAGGGTCGGCATTGAGGCCCTGGAGTTGTTCGTCCCAGGACCTCGTCTTTGATACACGGATGGCGGCGCACAGAGCCTTACGGGCAGATCTATATTGCTCGTGCGCCTCAGCCATGAGGCGCTGATCGTCATCGTTGCCGAGGCCTCTCCTTCTCATTCGCATAAAGCGGCGTCTGGCCTGGACGGAGGCGCGTCTCAAATCAGCGATCTCCTTCGTCCACCAGTACGCCGCTCTTTGCGGCCTCGGCTTGGCTCGGGGCATGGAAGCGTCGCAGGCCATCCTTCATTATTTCCCCGAGCCGTGCCACGTGGTCCGATATCCCTTGTGGTTCATCCACCTCAGTCCAGGTGGCAGAGAGCATGGCTGCCACCAACCTATCGGGATCCAACTTCTTCAGGGCCCACCTTGGGGGTAGGTCCCCCCCTTGGGCGCGGTTCAGCACTCCCCGGCGGGTGATGTCGACCCTCATCTGTATGTACAAGTGATCAGAGAGGGTCTCCTCGCTCATCACCCGCCAGTTACTAATTCTGTCCGCCGCAGAAGGAAATGCCCAAGTCAAATCAATTATTGACTCCCCCTGCGGACGGACCAGGGTGCTGCTCGACCCTTGGTTGACTATACCAAGGCCGGGAACCGCTGCCCATTCCTCTAGAACCCCGCCTTTGCGGTTAATCTGCCGGGAACCACAATGCCTAGACTTAGCATTGAAGTCCCCGGCGACCACAATGGGTTCGGGGAGCCTCCTTTGCACGACGAGCTCGATCTCGTCAAGGATCTCCCCGAACGTGGCGAGATCCGTGCTGGGGGGGATGTAACAACCCACCACCCACAGCGGGCCCCATTCGACGGCTACATGACTTCTGCTCCCTCCGATTTTTGAATAGGGAGGGGAACCGATCTCCATGCGCCAGGTGATCGCGACCAAGCCGCTGTTATTAGTGGCCCAGCAGGGATTGTCCTCTGGGACACGATACGGCTCGGCCGCGATCCCAACACCGCATTTCCACTGCGCCAGGGTATGCAGAAAAAGATCCTGGGCCCCGGCGCAGTGGTTAAGGTTTGTTTGGAGGAGGCCAATTCGCGCCATAGCGTGCGCGACTTAGGCCTCCTCCATGACCACCTCCCTCAGTTCATTTGTTTGAGCCGCGGGAGTGGTGACTCCCGACTCCTGTTTGGCGAAGGCGCCCTTTACCCTGCGCGGGCGTTGGGGTTTTGGCGCCTCCGCATTTAGATTTGGGGTGAGCCCGGGGGAGGCAAGGCCATCCCTGGAGCTCTCTCCAGCTCCTCCACTCCCTTTCACGATATTATCGCCTCGGGAAGGTCCGGGGGAGGCAATGCCATCCCCGGGGCCCCCCTCGGATCCTCCCTTCTTCGCAGCTTGGCCGCCATTTTTTCCCATCTTGGCGGTCTAGAGACTTTCTTGCCCCGGCATGCCTCGCTGCCAACTCGGTGACCCGCCGGCAGGCCAGCCTCCGTGCATAGCACGCAGTGCGTCTTGTTGACGCAGTTTGAGGCTCTATGGCCAGGGGAGCCGCAGTTATAGCAGCAACCAGACCTATCTATCTGGCTGCTACACGGCACACGCACATGCCCCCTTTCCAGGAAACGGAAGCATTGCAGGGGGCGCGTGCTGAGCGACTCCACCCTGGCCATCGTCCAGCCAACACGGATCTTGCCCGCGGCGACCACCTTAACCGTGGCCGCCACTGGGCACTGGACCCAGAGGGTGCCCATTACCCCCTTGTTAAAGCGGATTTGACCCGCTCTAACTTCGGAGGCTGGGCACCCCCCTATTTCCGCTACTGCCGCCTTTACCTCCTCTACCGTGGCGGACTCGTCGAGTCCGAGTACCCTAATATCGCCCCTCTTGCAGGGACGGGTAACTCGGACTCCCTCTTGGCCGGCTAGGGCCTCCCTAACTTTTTCAGCGAATAAATCCGCCTTCTGTCCCTTCTCCGCCCCGGGGATTTCATAGAGGATGGTCCCGGTGGCAGCTCTGCGGGCCCTAATTTCTTGTATACCCAGCTCGACTGGGTTCACTTTTTGGCGGGCCAGGGCGATAGTTTCGCCATATTTGCCCGCCGGGCACGCAATGGCAACAGCCGCGGTACGAGGGATTTTCCCCGACCTCCTCGCGGCAGCTTTCGGGGCGGCCTTACCCTCAATCCCCCCCTCGCTTTACTCTGCGGTGTACATCTGCGCCAGCGTAAGTGCTGGTAATCTGTCCACTAGATCCACCATGTGGTGACGGTGGAAGATCATATTATTAATTGGGAGCAGAAGAGGGGGCTGCTTAGGCGTAGTGGTTTAAGATGGACTACTCGAGGAGGCTTCCATTCATACTGGTGATGAGTCAAGACTCATCGCTGAGCGGCTACGGGGGCCAATTTTCAATCGTTTAATATGATTGGACCGCTCTGGAGACGTGCTGGGGATGTCGTCTCTTCGTGGCAATCGGCACTGCATCCATTGAGCGAGATTCTAACATCGCTCTGGAGTCGTATGTACTGTGTTAGAGTGGCGTAAGGTGCGAGGTCTGAATAGCTCAGTGGTAAGAGCAGTTGCCCGGAAAGCAAAAGACTCGGGTTCGATTCCCGATTCAGCCACTTGTACCTCGCATATTTTTTCAGACCCGCAAATGTTGTTTTCTAACAATTATTTGTCGGGCTGAGGAAGTGTGTAAACGCCCTACACAGACACGACAGTGCCGCTGCCACGGAAGAGATGGATGCTTGGTTCGTGCCTCCTCCCGCCTTAAATCCCCCCCTCGCTTCACTCGTTGAGAGGGGGGGAGGCCTTATTTGCCCGGCCACCGTTAGCGGAGGAGGCTTCTACGGGCGCGGATGTAGGCGCCCGGTTTTTCCTCGCCATTTTCCTCCCGACGACCTTCACCCAGGTGGGTTCCTGGGCTTCCGAAGGTCCCGGGAGCTGGGGAGGGGTATTGGGGGGAGGACCCCTCTTCTTTGCCTTAGCCTTCGTCGGCTTAGGCTCGATCTTTTTGGGGGTTCCCTTGGGGGGGTTTACATTCCCTTGGGAGTTGCCCCTGCTTTTTTCCGCTCTGGCTACAGCCTGAGCAGGTGCCACACCCTGCCGTGGCAGCGCATCTTTTCTGGCAGGTCTAACCGAGCTGGCAGCTTTCTTTGTGACGGGCCGCTGCCCCGTCTGCAGCGGAGGCGCCTTCTTCCCCTTCTTGTTTCCCCCCATTGGTTGCCGTACAGGGACCACGGCTTCTGCCGCGGCGTACTGCGGGCCACTGTTGGGGGAGACCTCCTCCTCAACCGGAAAAGGTTGATCCTGGAGGAATATGTTGCCCCTGCATAACCTGCTCTTTCTATCGAGCAGATTTATCTTGGCGGAGAGCGCGTCGTACACACGACGGCTTTCCACCGTTTCCAGCCCTGGTGGGTAAGTCTTGCCTAGGTCCTTGACCACCCCTTTGATAAGGGGTCTTAGTGCCGGTGCCTGGGGGGAAGCGGTAGCCTCATCCACCACCTCCACGTCCACCTCCATTCTGTCTTCCTGGGGCGCGCCCTTGTAATCCTGGGTGAAGTGTACGTCAGGCATAAGATTGATGTACTTTTTCTTTTGCCCAGCATCCGCGCTCTTTGGTTCCGACTTACTATTAGCCGGTTGGGTTTGCGGTTGCGCCCTTCCCTTTACCTGGGCTGGCCCTTTCTTCCCAGCCTCAGTCCCCTTCTCTTCCTTTTGTGGGATCTCTCTATCCCGACTGAGGAGGCGCTGGTTCTCAGTTTTCAGCTCTTGAAGCTGTCTCTTGAAAGCCTCGACTTCGCTTTCCTCCCGCTTCTCCGTGCGGGGCGCGTACTGAGAGCGTGTGCAAAGCTGCCTGCAGGATGCAGACGGCCTTGCCGAGCTCCTTCTGTGTTGTGCCCTTCATGTTCTTGCCCCTGATCACAAACTTCTTGATCACAGTGGCACAGTCAATCGCCCAGGCCGAGATTTCCATCGCCGAGGCTTCCCTCATCTCGTCCATGCGAGTTGAGATCCTTTCCTCATACCGCTCCCAGGCCTGGCTCCCAGTAAGTGGAACGGTGGGATCCAGGGTCTCGCGTTTCTCCTCGTCTTCTCCACGTTTCGCCTCTTCCGCTTTGCGGGTCTTGAGGCGTTCGCAAGCGAAGGTAATGGGGGGACGTCCTTTCGCCCTCTTCTGCCCCGGAAGAGGGTATTCCTTGCCGACCTCGACCTCGTCCTCTGTCGACATTGTCTCGATATTGCGCCTCTTGGCCGGGGGCCGGAGACGTTTGTCCGGCTTCGCAGTCGCGAAGACGTCACCCGTCGTGTAATCGTGCCTGAACGGCACTGTCGGCCCCCCTTCTGACTTCCGGAGGGGCCCGCAATACTCTCCATGTTTGCCCGGACATGGCACACCGACACTTCGCGGATATCGGTGACCCCGGGCTTGCTGGGCGCAGGGCCCGGCTTGGGCCTCGCTTCTTTCCCACCTCCCTCTTCTCCTGTCTTCTTGTTTTCGAGAGTATTCATTTTGATTTTTCCCACTCCCCGCGGAGGCTCGGCCGGCCGGCGTATCTCCCACCGGTCAGGGGACGACCCAGAGACGCGACCCGAAACATGGCCGGCATTGCCCCTCCAAAATCGGTGCCCCGGGGACTCCCGGGGGGCCGGCTTACGTAGCGGGCCGGGGGGATACCGCACCCCTGGCACAGGAGTCCGAGCCCCTTACTCCCCCATGAGGGGTTTGACTCCCCCATGGGGTTTCAGGGGTCCCCCGCCTCCGACAACAGGGGCACCTCCGCGGGTGATGCCACTCGGGGGGCCCCACGGATAGTTGGTGTGAGGCGTTCCCCGTCCACACCTTACCCGCCGTGGCGACCAGCCGTCCCCCGGCCGGTAATTACGTCCAGCGGAAGGGACAACACCTCTCCCGGCCAGCCGGTTCGGAAGGGGAAACGGTCCCGACCGGCCAGGAGTACGTGCTCTCGCCGCTGGGCCCTGCCTCGGAATATGTCCGAGCGGCCCCAGCGGCAGACCCGCGTGGCACTCTCCGGGCAATGCCCCTTGGGTAACCCCCTCCAGGCAAAGCCCCTCGGGTAACCACGCGTGGACTTCTCCGCCGTCCCGGCCCGAGCTCGGAATATGTCCGAGTGGCCCGGGAACGGCCGCCCCAGGGACGCTGGGACGGGGACCCAGGCTACCCAGCCTGGAGACCACCAACTAGCATCCTGAGGCTGTGCTCTTGTTGCCGGGCCCCGCCTCGGAACACGTCCGAGCGGCCCCGGCGACCGACCACCGTAACCCCCTCCGGGCAATGCCCCCCGAGAAAAACCCTCCGGGCGAAGCCCCTCGGGTAGTCACGGCAGTCCCCACCCCCGCGGCCCGGTCCGCAAAGCATGGCGGGAGGGCAAGCGCCGAAGCGCCGTGCAATGCCCTCTCCTAACGGTGCCATGCCACCGGGCGTTTGAATTCCGGGTCGCCATCCCTTACCACCTACAAGCCAAGGCTCTAGCGGGGAAGTGGGCCCCGTCCCCCAAGGCTGCGGGAAGATTCCCACAACCGAGGAGGAACCCCCAGAAACCAGGGGAAAGCCCCCAGAGACTGGGGGGCAGGTGTGCCTCAAGATATGAGGCACTGTCCGCTCTTGGCACCCTCCGCAAGGGTTTCCCCTTACGGAGGGTGAGCCCCCTCACCACGGCAAGGTGGCGGACAATGAGGGGGTAGCGACAAGACCATGTGTCGTGTCGCTCGATTTTTGCGGCAAGATCCGGATGCAAGCTAAGGAGTTCTAAGTAGGACTTCTTTGCTTGCATTTTCGCAATTTCCTTTTCGCTTTTAGGTAGGACCTCTACGTTGCATTTTCGCAACGACCTTAAGGTGCCTTTACATGGCAGCGTCAAGCGTCGAGCGTTAAGCGTCTGCGCAGAATATTGTTGCCCAGAATTATATTTCATTTATTTTATTATATAACAGATGTGTGTGTGTGTGTGTGTTATTATTATTATTAATCAAAGATATATTATGAAACGTTACTACTCTGGCAATGTAAATTAAAATAAAATTAAAATACAAATGCGACAAAAGATTTTGGATGGTTGAAATATTCAAATAAATAAGACACAAAAAGGAATTCACAAATGACAAAACGACACAGTTTGAAAAACTATTGTTAAAAGTAGGAAATGGTTTAAAGGAGCAGTATGTTATAAACATGCAGGAAAAAAAAATGAAAATTATATCCCTTAATCCTTGATTAGATTCTAATATTCTGCTGGGGGATAGTAACGTTTTATATATATTTTGTTTAATAATAATAATATCTATTGTGTATAATGTAAATAAATATCAATTTTCGGTATTAGTAATGTGTATCAGAACATAATTTTTTTATCTCGACCGAATTCATATTACTCATCATGCTATTAGCCGCAAGAAGCTGGAATCTATCTCATTTAGATTCCTGCGCAATGATTTCTGCGCAGACGATCGATGCTCGATGCTGCCATGTAATGGCACCTTTATTCCGCTTGCCTTGATTTCCGCGTTTTCGCAATGAAGTGATTGCGCGGTCGCTCGGGCTTCGCGCGTGGCTCGCGTTGTCAGCGCTTCGCACGGTCAACGTTCGTAACGTGATCTGTATTCGCGTTACATGTTGAGCAATGTCTTATCGTATAAAATAATATATCTCTAAAATAATATGTATCTAGTAATTCGTATATAGCCTTTTCGGGCTATAACAAAGTAGTGGCCAGCGATGGACAATACTTTGAATCATAAATGTATAACCAGTTTTTTACAATAAAGCCTCGAATTTCGGAAAAAAAACGGCGGAAGCAAAGTTGTACACCTAATATATTATACATTTTTATACATATATGTATAAATAAATGTATAATATATAAAGACTATTATTATTATATGCATAAAAAGTATTTTCGGTGCCAAGCTCAAGAGTCAATAAATTCCTATATTTAAAAAATCAATTGTTTTATTATTTTTAAATAAATTATTAAATCCGCGAGTATAGTCATATTATATATCCCAAAAATTACGTCCATGATATGTCCGAAATAGGACCGCTTTCGACCTATTTTGGATTTACTTTGGACTTCGTAATAGGTCCAAGATAATCCAAGATAAGTCCAAAGTTGTGTCAAACGTATGTGCTATGGATGTCCAACAGACGTCCGACGGATCTTTTTTGGACCGAAAATAGATGTCCGACATCTAGAAACAAACATTCGATGGACATCCATTGAATGTCCATGTGCTATCTGGTTAGTAAATATTTATTAGATTACATACCTAACTGATCATACCCCACACAACACATGATATCATTCGAATATTCTATATTCATACTGTGAATATACGTAATATTTGTAATATATTAAGAACATTTCTATAACATCTCTTGTAGTATATTATTTCTCGTATATTCTCAGGATATACTTATATCTCTTATATTATATACTTATATCTCTTATATTATATTATTTCTCATATATTTTCTCGTATATTCTCAGAATATATTTATAATATTTCTTATAGTATATTATTTCTCGTACATTCTTGTATATTCTCAGAATATACTTTCGCGTTCCGTGATTTTCAGCGACTTTCCGCGGTTTTCAGCGGACAGTTTTAACTTTCTTCGCAGAACTGCGCAATTCCATACGTGTGCACACACACATCATAAAAGCGATAAAACAAAATTAATCAAACTGATGATCAAAAAATTGATAGGTAACTATCTTCGTGAATGAAGAAAATCGAATTGAACGAGAACCAATATGAACAAGAAAATATCACAAATAGTAAGAAATATTGTCATTATTATAAATTGTAGTTACAATCAGTTAAGAGAATTAATTTCATTTTTTCAATTTTAATCCTTTTTGGAAGTTAAATTACTTGTTTACTTTTGATAAGAGAGAATTTTAATTAGATTATAATGTTACTTTTTTAATATTTAATCTTTATATAATTTATATATTTATATTAATATTTACATAACCAATTTTTATTGTATTTTGTCTTATTGAAGGTCTCTACCTTTTTTTCATAAGAGATAAATTTCAAAACAGAAAATACGGGTATTGCGGCTGGATCCTGCCGAGCAATGCGGAACCATTATAGCATTCCTGCTTCTTTAATTTTGATGAACACATCAACGTACTAATCATTGATGAAAACAATATTGTAACAATAGGTCAGTTTAGAGTTATAATTAATTATACGTATAATTATTTCAGCATAAACTATCGGAGTTTATTTGATTTATTAAAATCATGCGCGCGGTGTCAACGTTTTGCATTATATTTATATGACAGGGTGGGCCAAAAGTTTGGATACAGTCGAATATCTCGTAAACAATGCAATTTTGAAAAGAAAGCTTCAGACAAAAGTTGTAAAGTTTACAAAGACGCATTGAACGATATCTATGTGGGATTGTTCTTTATTGGTAGGTCAAGATGTGAGTCCAATTTCCAATTGTCACAAAAATATAATATTACAGAAAAAGATACACAAGTGCAAAGAAAAAATTATAACGTGGACAATCTCGCTCTCTTCTTGTCTCGCGGCCAAGGCAAAAACTCTCTCTCTCTCTCTCTCTATAAACATATCGTTGCTAAGTGACGTTACTCTGTTCTATGCATGCATGTCGCTACTCGCTTACTAATCTAACGCGAAATCATGTTCTATCCTACACTCGGCCATCCGACGACATCTGCCCTCAGATGTTATGTCTTCTTCTAATATAACATCTTCAGTGGGATTGCTCCAAGGTTTCATGTGATCTGCTGCCACGGGTATTATACTAGGACCCTCTCCTTCACCGATCTTCTGTACGATGTATCTATCGTTCCGAAGGACTTGTTTTATTCGATATGGACCGAAATATTTCGCAGCAAATTTTAATCCGGGTCCGCTCTGCGTTCGCTTAATAGCAACTAAATCATTTTCCTTATATATTTTGCAGGCAATAAAATTTGCGATGAAATGGAAAATCAAATACATATCGGAAGGTGAATTGACGCAGGGTACTGAAGGGACAGCTGATGAAATACTAATAGCTTGCGTGGCCCAGAAGCCTGCATTGTACGATTATAGGCTACCACTTAGTGAACGAACAATGATAAAAAAGAATGCTCTCTGGAATGAAGTATGCAATGTTATGGGAGGTACGAAATTGTGTAATTATTATGTATTTATTACAGATTTGCGTGTATTGTATGTATTTTATTTATGTATGTATGTACGTATGTACGTATGTATGTACGTATGTATGTACGTATGTATGTACGTATGTATGTATGTATGTACGTATGCACGTATGTACGTATGTACGTATGTACGTATGTATGTACGTATGTACGTATGTATATGTATGTATGTATGTTCATTGAATAACCATCTTTTCTAATACCTGCAATACCATAAAGGAACCATGGTAAAAGTGCATAATAACGGACCCAGCTCCAATGACCTTGACCTTGACATATGTTGTCAAGGTCATGACCCTGAGTAACCTCTAAAAGGTTTTAGCCGTCGCTCGTTATTTATTAAGATGTTATTAACAATCAAATTATACGATAAGAACAAGTATTAAATGCAAAAATGATGACGTGCGTATTTTGATCAGGTTTAATCGTTCAAATTCTTCATCTTGCAAAGTACATGCGTGGACGCAGTGGGTTCCGCCTCCCGGGGGGGCTGCACTTTCGGAAGATATAACCTAACCCAAACCAAATTTTAGTTTTAAATAAAAAATAGATTTGGGTTAGATTATATCTTCCGGAAGTAAAGCCCTCCCGTAGCGGGGGAGGGGCGGAACCCACTGGGACCACGCATACACTTTCCCATCCACACAACAATTGTGGGGTGGACCTCGCTTCGTGTTGTAAAGTATATGCATGGACAGAGTGGGTTCCGCCCTCCCCCCCCCCCCCCTACGAGGAGCTCCACTTCCGGAGGATATAACCTAACCCAAACCTATTTCTGATTTAAAACTAGACTTTGCTTCGCGCAGAAAGTTGCAAATTCATGTAAATCGTATAACTATAAACCTTGTTTAAGTAATCAGAACTTTTCTTTACTAACCGAGCGACGGAAAAGGTCAATGACCTTGACCTCCTTAGAAGTCAAGATCAACGTCAAGGTCAACCGGAAGTCATTTGGGATGGAGTGTGTAAAGATAAACATTTATCAAGTTATGTTTTATTCATTAAACTTTTTTTGTTAATAACTTTTTAATAAACAATAAGCGACGCTTAAAACTTCTTGGAGGATACCCAGGATAGTGACCTTGACAACATATGTTAAGGTCAAGGTTATTGGGACTGGCTCCGTTATTATGCACTTTTACCGAAATGAATATGTTGCAAGTGGGTCCGCATCTATCTCAAGTAAAAATACATTTAGTTTTGAAGCAATGAGCTTTCTGAGTGACTGCATGGAACCAAGGCCGTAAGTACCAATCATCCTACTATTTCCTGCCGTAGGTATCATGCCCATTCCAGAAGCCCAAAAAACGTTTTTATTTTGTCCCATTCGCCTATCGCCGTGCTAATTATTTTTTATTAAATGTTTAAACAAAACCAAAACATTTTGTGCGCCTCTAAAGTGTTCATGATTTTGAACTTTTGTATAGAAGATGTTTTATGCATTAAGAAAATTTTCTGCGTGTATTGCATTGTATTTCTTACGCCGTATATGTACAAGGATATTATAACGCATATTGTACAATATTATTTTGTTAATCTTATTAGGACATCAAGTACTTTACCCACAAATGAAGGCGGAGTACCTCCTACCTCCATAGAGCCTGTTTTACCGCCTCCGTGTGTCAACACCTACAGTACGTCGGTATCGCTATCACCTGCAAGCGTAGATCGTTCCACATCCAGCTGCAGCAAAATCTCGAATATAAATTCCTCAAAACGTATGTGTAATCATGAATTCATATTAAATTTTCATCACAATAAATACAAAATCATCAGAGGCAAAATCATACACCTTTTATTTTTAAAAACTTAGTAGTTTTTCGCTCTGAATCAAAACATTTGCTTTCCGTTTCTTTCCAACATCCGCAAATAAAAAATTATTCACTATAACAGTATTTTTCACACCTTTGCAAGAAAAAAATCAGACTCGACCAAAAATGAAAAAAAAATCATTTGAAAGAGTGAGTTTCGATTGCGCACATTACCGATCGGACATGACAATATTTCCCAATCGAACACAGACCCAATCGGACACAGGCTCGATCGGACACAGTCCCGATCGGACATAGGCTCAATCGGACACAGTCCCAATCGGACACAGGCTCGATCGGACACAGACCCAATCGGACAAAATTCCGATCGGACACATATGGTTGCAATCGGACACAGGCCCGATCAGACACAGGCCCGATCGGACACAGGCTCAATCGGACACAGACCCGATCGGACACAGTTGCGATCGGACACAGTTGCGATCGGACACAGTTCCGATCGGACACAGTTGCGATCGGACACAGTTCCGATCGGACACAGTTGCGATCGGACACAGTTGCGATCGGACACAGTTGCGATCGGACACAGTTCCGATCGGACACAGTTCCGATCGGACACAGTTCCGATCGGACACAGTTCCGATCGGACACAGTTGCGATCGGACACAGTTGCGATCGGACACAGTTGCGATCGGACACAGTTCCGATCGGACACAGTTCCGATCGGACACAGTTCCGATCGGACACAGTCCCCATAGCGAAGCTAGGTCCACCCTACAATTGTTGTGTGGATGGGAAAATGTATGCGTGGACACAGTGGGTTCCGCCCCCCCCCCCCTACGGGGGGGCTCCACTATCAAGAAATTAGACACATAGATTTGCATTGAACCTCGCTTCGCGTGGAAAGTTGTAAACCTATGTGGAACCTTACTTCGCATTAAAAAATATATGCGTGAAGGCAGTATGTTTCGCCCCCCCCCGTACGGGGGCTCCACTATCAAAAAACTAGACACATAGGTTTGCGTTGAACTTCGCTTCGCGCGGAAAGTTATAAACCTATGTGGAACCTTACTACGCATTAAAAAAAAATGCGTGGAGGCAGTATGTTCCGCCCTCCCTCTACGGGAGCTCCACTTCCGGAAGATATAAGCTAACCCAAACCTATATATTTCTGATATACTGTGTCCCATCGGGGCTGTGTCCGATCGGGACTGTGTCCGATCGGACATGTGTCCGATCGAGTCTGTGTCCGATCGGGAAATATTGTCGTGCCCGATCGGTAATGTGTGCAATCGGGACGATCCCATTTGAAAGAGGCTTTTATTGCTGCAGTTATGAGCGAGCCTGCAGGAAAGATGGATTCTGTGAATTACTTTGTTTTGAGATTGGCCGAAGGCCTTCGAAAACTTCCGTACACAGAGCGTGCTAAATTAGAAATTAAATTTCTAAGTAGGATTATGGAGATTCAAGAAAGATTAGGTAATGTGTGAACATAAATACTTGGATTATTTTAGAAACAGATAGCATAAAAAGCAGAATTTATTCTGATATTATGCTTCAGCTTTTCTCTATACGCATTCTATACTCCGTCCAAAGAGAGAATAACATCGGTCCGCGCATAGGCGGGCAAAGTGGGGAGAACATGGCGACATACTCAATACCGTATACGTAGATATAGCTTCTGTGGGTGGAGACCTGCGCGAAACGGACGAGTTTTCGTCCGACCCGATGTTATTCTCTCTTTGGCCAGAGTATACATGAGATGAATATTTATATTTCAGATTCGGAACAGTCTTCATAGGACACTTTAACACGATTTCCATTTCATATGTATTACAATAATATAATTTGATGTCTAAGTTTTTGTAATTCACAATATAATTTCATATACCAAAATTTTCATGCTTTTGAGTTTATTATCTTTTTTCGATTTTCCGAGAATATGTATATACAACACACGGCAGATAAACACATTGGAAAAGTGCAGCTTCATTTTAGGTTCATCGATCGGCCTGTTTTTCGTGTTTTTCGCATAAAAAACCTTGTTATGATTGTCATAAACGCTATGATTTTTATTTTAAAATAGAAAAAGATTTTGAAATAAAAAATTATCGTATCGGATGACTATTTATAGGCTTAAAAATCGTTACATAAAGCCTCATCCCACTGCCATTCTACTGCCATGGAGTTCATAAAAAAATCGGCATAACTATTTCGCACTTTTGCAGCATATCGACCAAACGCATTCAATTTCTGTAAACCGCTATGTTATCTTCTCTGCTGTTCCTGGAGTATACTCTTTCAGATATAGGTACTACTAACTCATTTTGCATTATGAAATTATGCAAAGCAGTTGTTGCTTGAACAATTTTTACTGCTGTGGCCAAAGAAGCGCTGATTGGCTTTCGATAGATTCTCCACCGAGATGCGAGCAGTCCAAATGCACTTTCAATGACACGCCGAGTTCTACTTAAACGATTGAACACCTTTTTCTTGAAATTAAGATTCTTGCTCCGAGGAAATGGTCGCATCATATACGGTGTTAAAGTGAATGCTTCATCTGCAACCAATACGTATGGAAGCTTCGGTCCATTCACTCCCACTTGGGTTGGTTCCGGTGTGACCGGACAATGTCGGTCGAGATGGAGAGTAAGCTATTAAATAAGGTTCTTTCTACCTTTTCAGAACGGTCGCCAGTTCGTTTGACCACCAACAAACAAGGTGTAGCACTTCCAGCGCCTCTTCAAGATGGCCGCTGGACAGGATCGTGCACGTCTGGGTGACACAACTTCCCCAAGCACGGCGAAGTATCCTTTTCCCAGGAAATCTTCTAATCTGTTCCTTTCTTTTATGTTTCAGGTCGCTGCTGGATCGGATTATCGCCCAAGGACTCGGACTACCAAAAAGACACTACTGGATGAAACAAGGGATCTGGACTTCACGGACTCAAAGGTAAGTAATAACTTTGCACATTGTTTAGAAATATATAAAACGTATAATATATTGAATATAGACTTTACTTTGAACAGCCTTTTGTATAATCTTTTCGCGTACCCCCACCGCACGGAGATATATGTCGCGTATATAAAACGTAATCAGAATTTAACACTTAAGCTACTCTTTACTAGCTTGTTATACTTAGTCAGACTTTGTACTGTAGCCTCTTTAAGCCTATCGCGAATTTGCATGCGCAAACTGTTAATCGCAATTAGACGAACGGCTAATGTTCCTATCCAAACTTCGATAACGGCGTCGAGTCGGAAAAAGGCCCCGAATGCCGCTGCGAATCGCCTTTTATACCGGGCTCTGCCCCACCATTGGAGCCCCCCACTCTCGCTTGCGCATGCGCTGTATGCATCATATACGCAAACTTAACTAAACCTTCATATTTAATTTAATAATACCAAACGTAATCAGAATACCAAACGTAAACATAAAATCCTAAAATCCTTAATTCCAACACAAGTTAAATATATATAACAATAAAACTTACTTTCTAATTAACTCCTAAACTTATCCTAAACGAAAGTGTAGAAGTGCCGCTCGCGGCGTGTAGATGTGTTCACGTGTAGTGGAGTATTCTGACAGTGTATCTTGTGCTTCTAACAAAAGTGTAAAAGTGTGTGTGTTTGTGATCCGGTGCAGGTGTATCAAAGTGTAAAAGTGTATATGGTGTACACTCGTGTGCAAGTGTACAAAGTGTAAAAGTGTACACTCGTGTGCAAGTGTACAAAGTGTAAGAGTGTACACTCGTGTGCAAGTGTGCAAAGTGTAAGAGTGCGTATTGTTTCGAGAGTGTGATTTATGAACTAATATAATAACCTTATCCTAAATAACTTATAATCTATATTTACACAGTTACTACCCCGCGTGGTCAGCAACATCCTCAGACTCGTCCGAGCTGCCGATCTTTTCGAGCACCTCGTGTTCTGCCCCTTCGGTCCCTTGACTTGCCTTTGTACACTTTTGTACCTAGGTGGTTTCTTCGCCGTTTGGACCTTCTTCTGCACCTGGTCGTTCCCCTCGGCTCCTGGGGATCCTCCGGCGTCATTTTTTCCCTCCGGCTTCACCGGAAGATCCATATTTTTATTGTCGAAATGGATGCCAATGTCGCTGTTTCCAAAAACGCCTCCATCACTTCGATGTTTTTCAGCGCCAATATTTAGCATCAAGAAACAGTAATTGGCATCGCTAATTGCCATTAAATTGATGCTGTGTCTCCCTTTGTAGTTATAGTACGTTGATCCACTATTAGGTGGAGCCTGCAATAATACAACTGATTTTTAATATTTTTAACAATCAATAATAATAATAATAATAATAATAAACTTACATCAACGTCTCATGTTTACCATCCATCGCCCCAATACAGTGTGGATAATTCCAGAGAGCCTCAAATTCCCTGGCTACTTTACGCCAGTTGTCTGCCGTTGGGTTGAGAAATCCTTTTTCTTTTAATTCCTCCCAAATGACTTGGCATGTTTCGGAAATAATTGTTAAAACTGTATCGTTTCCCACACGGAACATATATGACACAGATGCCATACTGTCGCCGCTGGTTAAATAACGTAGCGTTATTTCTAAACGAGTACGTGGTGGAATTGAGTCTCGAACTACGTACTGCTTCGTTATTTTTGGCTCAATAATTTATAAAAGTTTTTCAAACAGAACTGGTGAGATTCGTAAGAAATTAAAATACTTTGGATCATTTGAGCGTATCATTTCTGGGATTAGATTATCGCTCGCACCCTGCAGGAATCGTCTCTCGGGCATGAGAATGGGCCGAACCCATATTCTTCTTTCCTGTTTAGTCCTCTTTTTGTTTTCTCTTTTCACCATTCTTTTATAAAGCAAATATAAAGTGAGCAACTTTCTTTGCATATCTTTCTGATACCAATGGTGTACTGGCGATTTTCTAAAATATTTTTTTAACAGTCCGCAGATGCACAAATTATTTAAATTCAAATATATCTACAATATTATAATATATATACAATATACGCTAATCTACTAACGGTATCGATGGTATCGGTCAGGTAGCGGTGCCACATTCGCAACATCCGTTACATGAAATCAGAAGCCCTAGGTCCCCATGGGGTGGAATGAGCAAAACATAACGACTAATATGTGCCAATAATTACTTTTTAACCATTCTATTTACAAGTAATTATTATTATCACGTTCATAAATGTTACATTTAATGGGTTTCCTAATAGAAATATTTAATTTAATGCTTAAAATATTCAAATAAAGTTTGAACAAATTTCAAATGGAGATTCGTGATTGGTCGCGCGCAATCCGCGCTGCTTTCGTTACGCTTCGCGAGTACATAGGGATCGTGAATCCGCGCAATGAAAACAGCGGAACGCTTGTGATTGGTCAAGGCTCTCGTTCCGCAATTTTCTGCGTAAGCCGTGTCGCTGCATGGGTTTGCACTCAGTGTTATTCGTTAGCGGGAAAGTGACCAAGAGAGTAGTCTAGTGTATGTGAATAATTGTGTTTTGTATCTTCGTGTTCTCAAGGAAAAGCGATTGTTTGGTCGAAGTTTTACTGCTCAGAATCTGTTGATGGTTTTGGATTAATATCCATTAACTCTGTAGTGGACTCTGCGAGACCAAGTAACATTTTTGGTAGCAAATACATGGCATTGTGAGACAAAGGCCTGGTCGGCCATAATAACTACATTTCTTCTCGGTGTGCTCTTTGTTTTGTATATCTCAACGAGAACTTGGCTGAAGCCGCTTATTCTTCACGCTCGAGAACTAACATTGTTTTAATCAGAGGTAATCCTTTTTCTTTTTTACATTATATTTTATCATTTATATATATTAAGTATTTATATACAGGGTATGCCATTTTAATGTATCCACTGAAATATCTAAAAATCTATAAGTTTAAGACAAAAATGTTTTAAACAAAAGTTGTATGACTCATAGGGGGACACATGATGAAAATATGGACTTGACCTTGAATGACCTTTTCAAGGCCTAGTCAATGTGATCGATGTTTTCTTATATGGAACCCCCATTTTTTATTGCATATTCTTATAGCTTATCTCGAGAGCTTTTCAAAAACACTATAATAAAATATTTTTTCATTAAGTACTTTTTGAATTATTTTATATTTTAATCTGACATATTTTTATATAAAAAATAAAATATCTCGTAAAATATTTAGTTTTCGATAATCTTACCGTAATACTTTTATGTACAGAATAATGAGACAAATCAATTAGTAAAAAAAAGTAATTGTTTTTAAGAAAAAGTATTTATTAAAAGTAACTATTTACAATGTATTTTTTAAAACAATTATTTGTTTTTTTATTTACACTAATTGATTTGTTTCATTATTCTGTACATAAAAGTATTACGGTTATCGAAAACTAAATATTTTACAAAATATTTTATTTTTTATATCAAAATATATCAGATTAAAATATAAAATAACTCTAAAAGTACTTAATGAAAAAATATTTTATTATAGTGTTTTGAAAAGCTCTCGAGATAAGCTTCAAGAATATGCAATAAAAAATGGGGGTTCCATTTAAGAAAACATCGATCACATTGACTTGGCCTTGAAAAGGTCATTCAAGGTCAAGTACATATTTTCATCATGTGTTCCCCTATGAATCATACAATTTTTGTCTAAAACATTTTTGTCTTAAACTTATAGATTTTAAGATATTTCAGTGGATACATTAAAATGGCCTACCCTGTATATAGGGTGTATCTGAAATGACGCACTAAACTTTAGGAGCATATTCTAGAGGTCAAAATAAGACTTTTTTTCCTATGAACATAGGTCCGCAAATGAACCATCCTCCGAGCTAGAGGCCCCTAAAGTTTGTGGAAAAAATTAAAAATTGGCTGTATTTCAGTAAAAAAAAAATGGCAGAAGTTTGAACTGTTACGTCCTGGTGACTCCACGATTCCTTCCTTCCACGAAGTTGCGGCAATGATAATCGATCGGTGATAGAAATGAGTCGTTCGGTAAATAGAGCATCCTGCGTCACACATTCCTTAAACATTTAGTCACTTATCAATATCTATATCTAAGAGCAACCGTGAGAAAGACGCGACGAAACCGCGCCGGTCGCCTAAAAACAAATAAAAACCAGTAGATACCCTCGCAGTGGAATTCTCCAACGCTGATAACGAAAAGATAATAAAATTCTCACAAAATATCCGATGAATACAACTAAATCAATAATGACGAAACTTCTGTGACGTCACATTTGGACTTTGTCTAAATCAAATCACGGGCGTAAGGGAAACCTAGAGCTCAAGGGACTCTGAACTGATCACCAATCGACGATCGTCATGAGTGAAAATTTGAAAAGTAGGAGAAACACCCCGCCTAATGAGGACACTGGCACAACTTTTAATTCGTTAAAGTTTGGAAGATTCCCACTCTTAGAAATTAGAATACACCCCGAAAAGAGAGATATAAAAAGAGGACTCGAACGGACTTACGTAACTTATTCTCCAGTCTTCAGCTTCACGCAGTCTTACTGCGTGCTTTTGCACCTTAATTCGCGAGTTAGGCACTTGTGCCACCAGTGTCCTCGCTTGGCATCATCTCCAGAGCAACCACGAATCGAACATCGGGTTTGCCGACATGAGACACAGAGCGAAACACCGTACAAAAATTCGCCACCCCTCCACCTCTGAATTGCTATTGAAAAAAGTAAGTTTAATTAAATAATTTTTCTTTTCCTCCTTTTTGTCTTGATTCTTATTTAAATCAAAACTTTCCGAAGAATGTTTCATTCTTTTAAATCATCAACCCGTTTCGGTAATAAATCTTAGAAAAGTTTAAATCCTGATCTTAATCTAACACATATGCGAGCGACCAATTTTATATTTCTGACCGTTCTTAACATATACACTTATTTACTTATACATATTGATTTTGATTTTATGTTTTTATCCTTTAATCAAATATATTTTTATATTGTATCACCCAGTCAGAATCTAAATTTAACAGTAAAATCATTCCATTGCATTTCTGACTGATGTCCTCCGTATTGATGTAACACCCGCGAATAAAAAAAAACACACATACACATGTACACTCACCGAGAAATTATGATCAACAATATTTTATTTTAAATTTTTTATAATCATGTATATCCACCATTTATTTTAAAATAAATAAATTTACATTTGTTAATTTAAAAATTAAATAACTCTTTATTAACCCCCACTCATTCCCAGTAGAAAGATTGCACTTGGTCCCATCCCGCGTAAAAGAGATTAAATTCTCTGACCGAAAAGGGACCGCCGAGCGAACTTCCGAAAACAGTGTAATAGCGACTCAGTCGTTTACCTGCTTTTCGGACCTGTCAGTTCGTTCGACCCGATACCAAACGCCACGAGACGTTTGACTTCGGGATAAATAAAGATAGTTGTTGCGCCCTTCCGTCGACTCATCCTTCCCCGAGTCTGGACGTAACAGAACTATACACCTATTACCCTCTCTTGAGAGATAAATAAATTTGCGTTGCGAGTGTTTGGTCAATTTCACACATTTTCGAATTTTAGCTCGGAGAGGGGTTCATTTGCGGACCCATGTTCATAAGAAAAAAAAGTGTTATTTTGACCTCTAGAATACGCTCCCAAAGTTTAGTGCATCATTTCAGATACACCCTGTATATTAGGTTGCAATAACTAAAATGTCGTATTATATTGAGTTGAACGGAAAGTTCGTGCTGTTTATTGCTAACAGATAAAGACCAAAAAAACGGCACAAACTTTCCGTTCAACCCAATATACAGGGTGTCCCAAAGCACCCTTGACAACGCTCGTGAGCAGATAGAGCATAGTAAACTGAACAGAAAAGTCCTGTACCATTTTTTTCTATAACACTTAATAAAGGAGTTATTATTGAGTAAAATCTGGCCAATCAGCGCCGACTTTTAGCCGGACGTACGTCGGTGAGCCGCCCGCCTGGTAGTGTGCGCCGCCATAGCGACGGAGCGCTCACGCACACTAGGCGCGCGGCTAAAGATCGGCGCTGATTGGCCAGACTTTACTCAATAATAACTCCTTTATTAAGCGTTATAGAAAAAAATGTTACAGGACTTTTTTGTTCAGTTTATTGTATTCTACCTGCTCACGAGTGTTGTCAAGGGTGCTTTGGGACACCCTGTATAGGGGAAAGTAGGATAAAACCGGATACTTTTTTGGATTTGGCTTCCTACAAAAAATCTGAGATTAAAAACAATTTTGTCGACCGTTAGTAATCTGTAGTGAACCTTAAACTATGAAAAAATAAAGCTAGTTGCTGAAAAAAATTTTTGTTTACCAAGAATAACAAGATTTTGTGGAGAAGTCAAAGTATCCGGTTTTGTCCTACCGGTACGGTAAAACCGGATACCCATTTGAAAATATGCAAAATACCGTGTAATTATAAAATCTAGATTTATTTTAATCAAAATACAATATAGATGTATTCTATTGACAAAAATCGCAAATGAAGATGTCCTCTTGTTCGACATTGCTGCAGGATTTCCTTATTTAACTTTTTAACTTTTTAACTTTATCTCAAAAAGCTTTTCTTTTTAGCGATTTCTTTTTCTGAGTGTTAGTTTTCGTTTCCAACTGCTTTGTGTAGGGAGACGAAGTCAGGATAACAGTTCTTCCTCTTTTTATTGCATAAGATGTATAAATACCCGGTTTTGCCCCAACACAAGGAAAGTAACAAATACGGCGGTTGTATATTCCGACATACAAAGTGCCGATCAAAACTAATATGATATACTCTCTAATATGTAGAGAATGTAATGCTGCACTTATCGAAACAGATACTGTATATAGAAAAAGTGGACGACTCGATTATTGCCTCGATATCGATCTTTTTGGGGCTAAAAGCTTTGAACTTCTATTAAAAAAAAATATCGTGTGCACAGGGGCATGATTTATTTTAAAATAATGATGGTGCCAATCTATAACTAATAACACAAGTTAGCTATAGATAGCAGCACTTATTCCGAAAAAAACAGGAATACCCGGTTTGACCCGCCTACCCGGTTTTACCTAACTTTCCCTATATCATATACAGGGTAGCCCCGAACGTTCCAGCCAGACTTTGAGATCTTATAGGAAATTTAATTATGAACAAAAAATTTCCTATAAACATAGGTCGAAAAATGCTTCTTTAAGAAGTTATCGCTCAAAAACCTTTGATGCAAAGGAAGAGCAAAAGGTGAAAAAAAAATGAAACTTAATAAATTTCTTGAAAAAACGATAAAAATAAAAAATAAAGATCTTTTTCTTTTATAAAAATAAAATAAATTTTTTTAAACTAAAATAGCACGTAATAGTAGAAAATGAATAAAGACGTGAAAAAACTAACTGTTCTCAAAATATCCCACCCTAGCTCCAATACATTTTCGGCATCGAGTAATGACCGATCTAGTTGCTTTACAGATTTCCTCCTGATTCAACTTTAATCGATCAAAAGTTGTATGCGCATCTAACAATAAGTAACAAAAACACTTTTTGTACGTTTGAAACTGGTTATATCAAAATCTATGGAACGTACAACAATCATTTTGATCTCATTTGAAAGATAATTTAATTTTCTACAACTTCTGTTTCGGTACTTTTTGTTAAAAGACGCACATTTTCCATGATATTTGGAAAAATGTGTAAAATAATCACGATTTCAGAGGTTTTTGAGCGATAACTTCTTAAGAAAGCATTTTTCGACCCATGTTTATCGGAAATTTTTTGTTCAAAATTAAATTTCCTATAAGATCTCAAAATTTGGCTGGAACGTTTGGGACCACCCTGTATATAAAAATACAACATTATTTATTATACAACTTAATATATATTGTATATTATTTTAAATCTTAATGCTCAATCGTTTAGAAATATATTCTTATGTGATATTCTTGCTATGTTACAGTATTACCACACAGATTATTGACAATAAAAAAGGTCTACATATACATATATAATTGAAGATCTGCAACAAGTGTAACCAAGGACAATTTGATCTTGCGGCGAATCCAGACATTAAGAGTAAAAGATTTAATAGATCAGGTAAGTTTTATATCATTTTTAAATTTTGATTTTATAGTGAAATTAATTAAGCCATTTTTCATTGCAATTGGCTTTTACAATGATTTGAAGCTGACTTATTTAAGGCCTCCGCACAATCGAAAATATAAGGAGGAGGAAATAGATATTAGAGATAAAGAACTGACTTTTGTTAGCAACTTAACTTAACTTTACTTTGTTAAGCAACTTTCTCTTTTTTTTAACAGCGTCACCGGATGGTAACTTTTAGCATGTCTTCAACCTGTCTTTCCAGGTTATGTGACACAATATCTCTTGCGAGTAACTTTCTTTTCAATTTTTCAGGTTATGTGGTGTGTACAAGCTATCGCTTATATTTTTTATTGTGTGTTAAACTGTTCTTTATTTCTTATTCCTTATTTTTAATTGCTAATGTCTGTTCCTTATATTTTTGATTGTGCGGGTCCTTTAAGTTTACTGACATTATAAGAAATGACATTTTATATTGAAGAAATATTATGCGTGCATATATAATAAAATTAATCTTAGTACCTTTATCTTAATTAAAATAATATGCCGTATCTTAATATAACTTATACTAATTAATAATGTAATTAACAATAAAATTAATATAGTATAAAAATTTTTAAAAAATTAACAGTATATAATATGAACTAAAAATAGTATAATATTCTCTATAAAAATAATAATACTCTCTTTCTCTCTCTCTCTCTCTTCTCTCTTTAAAAATAATACTAATAAATATTATAACATATTTGAACAGAAATATTGCAATGAATCGAAAATGGTCCAGAAAAGACATTTCATGTGTGTCAAAACGACATTTAAAACGGCTAGCTACACAAGAATCCGAAATTGTTTGTGATGCTTTATTAAGCACGACTGCAGCGTCATCTTATAGTAACATTGATTGAATGAATGCACAGAACATTTGGAAACTGTTTCTACAGTTAATTCAGATGTAATAAATATTCAAAGTGCTGAAAATGCTGTAACCGAAAAATATTTTGTTTAGGAATGAAACGAAAAGAATGATATAGCGAACGTGCAACAATCCTCCATTAGCGATTCTTATGAATCAAAGATTTATTTAGTATCTGAAAATGCAAATATAACAGATGGCAATTTGAAAAATTATCTTGCTTCCTGGGTTGTACAACATCAAATTTCACATACGGCTCTAAGGGCACTGCTTCAGAGATTAAGAAATCATTCGTGTTTTTCATCATTATCTTTAGATGCACGTTTAATTTTAAAAACTCCGAGAAAACAAGAGATACATATAGTAATGCCAGGAATGTACTATCATTTTGGATTACAAAAATCTGTATTGAATATATTAATTTCCATAAAGAGCAATGTTGATAGTATAGAAATAGCTATTAATATCGATGAATTACCACTCTCAAAATCATCAGAACAACAATTTTAACCTATACTTGGTTCAATTATTCCATATAATAATGTATTTGCAATTGGAATTTATTACGGAACAGAAAAACCCGCAAATGCAAACGATTTTTTAAAAGAATTTGTGAACGAGGCTACAGAAATGTGCGAAAATGGAATTTATGTCAATGGCCGTACATTGAAAGAAAAATGTATTCAATCCAAAAAGAAAAAACTTGTTATGAGTAAATGATTTGGTTAAATAGTACCAATGGACAATTAATTTGAATCAAATTAAAATATTGTTCAGAATGAGATACTGTCTGCTGAAAAGTAATGAATTATTTATTATATTCAAGATACACGAAGTGAAATGTAGAAATTATTTATTTATATAACTATTTTATTTACTATTTTTTAATGTTGCGCTACTAAAATTGAGTAACTATTTACCAGATTTAAATAAACAATTGTACAATTTAAATATTTTACAGATTAAATCTTAATAAACACTTATCGTAGTAACAAAATATTAACTTAAATTCAATTAATCGTTTCATGAAAAACTCTTTCATAGATTTCAAATGAATTAAATATTTACTTATTGTTAGAATTTAGCATTCGAAATTAAAAAGCATTATTTCCTTTCAAATAAATTTTTGTTTCATTAGACATAAAAATAAGATGGTTCCCTATAAATATTTTATTAACTTATTAAATATTTATTGAAATGTAAAACATCATTTATCTAAAATAATTAAAATTGGTTTAAAATTGAATTTATATTAATTTCATCTTATATATTAAATATTAAATTAAGTGAAATGTTATTACGGCATGCAGGCAGG
This sequence comes from Formica aquilonia x Formica polyctena, assembly GCA_907163055.1. Taxonomy (NCBI): domain Eukaryota; kingdom Metazoa; phylum Arthropoda; class Insecta; order Hymenoptera; family Formicidae; genus Formica; species Formica aquilonia x Formica polyctena. The sequence goes on along the minus strand of CAJQTV010000162.1, from coordinate 48,730 downwards.
TGATATACGGGAGCGTCCCGTTTAACCACGTTGATATTTACCACGGTTCCGATTGACCACGTTGAGATTGACCACGTTGCGATTGACCACGTTGCGATTGACCACGTTGATATTGACCACAGTCCCGATTGATCATAGTCTCGATTGACCACGTTGATATTTACCACGGTTCCGATTGACCACGGTCTCGATTGACCACGGTTCAAATTGACCACGTTGATATTGACTACGGTCCCGATTGACCACGTTGATATTGACCACGTTAATATTGACCACGTTAATATTGACCACGGTCCCGATTGACCACGTTGATATTGACCTCGGTCCCGATTGACCACGTTGATATTGACCACGATCCCGATTGACCACGGTCCCGATTGACCACGTTGATATTGACGTTAATATTGACCATGTTAATATTGACCACGGTCCCGATTGACCACGGATCAATACATGTCGTTACTAGGGCATGTACTTTGCAAGTTGTAAAGCGAGGTCCATTGTGCCTGACTGGCGGAGGGGGTGCGGGAGGGGGGGGGGGGGCGAAGGCCCCCCTTGCACCTCCCCGCATGTGTGTGTGTTACATGGTTTTTCAATCGGGACCGTTGTCAATATAAACGTGATTAATCGGGACCGTGGTCAATATTAACGTGGTCAATATCAACGTGGTCAATCTCAACGTGGTCAATTGGGACCGTGGTCAATCTCAACGTGGTCAATCGGGACCGTGGTCAATATCAACGTGGTCAATCGGGTCCGTGGTCAATTTGAACCGTGGTCAATCGGGACCGTGGTCAATCGGAACCATGGTAAATATCAACGTGGTCAATCGGGACTGTGGTCAATCGGGACCGTGGTCAATATCAGCGTGGTCAATATCAACGTGGTCAATCGCAACGTGGTCAATCTCAACGTGGTCAATTGGGACCGTGGTCAATATTAACGTGGTCAAACGGGTGCCACTCATGTGATATACTCGCCGTCGTCAAAACGAGTGCTGTGCAACAGTCCCCCAAGGTGTTGCGATCCATACAGAACTTCCAGTGTACCGTAATTAATACATGTGCATCATTTATATATATTAATAAACGAAACTTTATATAATATGGCAAATTATTCAATCAATAGTCATTTAGTACGAAAAAGGTATTTTGAAATAAATAAATTATAGCATTTATTTTCTATAATTATTACACTATTTATTAATATTCTACAAACACAAATTTATATATAAACATTTATTTATAGTAACATTTTTATTTTGAACTCAAAATCAACTTCTTTTGCTTATACTAAGAAAAAAATGTACATGGAATATAATTTCTTTCATTAGACAAGAAATGTTTTTTATAAACCTTATAGTCTACGAGTATGTTTTGCTGTATTGTGACCCAATTGTTACTTTGTTTTACCTCAAACGATTGAAAATGGTTGCAATAACAAACATTAGAATATGCTTGACATAGAAAATAAACTTCTTTCAGAGAATTTACTAATATATATTTAATTTTTGCAAATGAAAAATGAAAGTTATTACTCATATTTATAATATTATTGATTGTGTAAAATGTACCATTGACCCTAACCCATGAAATTGAATCATAATCATAAAACGATTCGGAAGGTAGAATCTGCTTAATGTTATCAAAATCTTCAACTAAAAATAATTTTTATTGTATCGCTCCTTTAGTCACTTGTAATGAAAAACTTTCGTCATTAATAAATCTATTACAAAGATACAACTGATGCCTAACAGCAAAAGTACAAGATGGATTCTTGCGCGATGTAATTACTTTACTATTATTCTTAAACATTTTATGCTTGCCTTCAAAACGGATAGAAGACATATGTTTTAATGGGCCAAATTTACGCATAAGCTGACCATAATGAAGTAAATTATGATGTTTTATTCTGAGTTTACCATCTAAAAGCTCCAAGTATAATTTCAAATATTGCGAGACGGTGGATGAAAAAACATCTATTATTTCATTAAAAATAATATCGAATAAAACAATATTAGTGATTTGATGCATAATGAGATACAGTTTCCACGTCGGATTTCCTATAGGGACTAAATCGCCAACAAAAATAACTAAATTATCAACAAGATAATGCATTTCCGAAGCAGTAAGAATTATTTTTTTATTTTTTATTGCTTCATGTTTTAAAACGGAAGTTTTTATCACGACTTGAACTGACAGTACAAATTCTTTCATTTAATATTTCTATAGTAAAGAACTTATATTTATCAATGATATTGCTCAAAACTTTAGTCATATCATAGCGGCAAATGCCTTCAAGTATATCGTGCATAGGGTCAATTGACGCGTTGTTTATTACATGATATCCAGGGATATCATTGAAAATGCATTTTTCAATTACACCAAAAGAATGTTTAGAAGCATGTTCTGAATAATTATCAACTGTCCTTAAAATTGGGAATTTTCTAGTGTCATATTTTGTATCTGTTCTTTAGTGGCTACACATATTCTACAACAATACGACTGATTAAAATTTTTACTAAACCCAAGAATAATATTTAAACCTAGGTTATCCCCTACTATATAACATAATTTGAAAAAAAACCCTTTTCTCTTTATCATTTTTATTTATAATAATCCCATGACTCACAAGTTCTCGAATTTCATTAATAACATTAATAAAAATTTTGTTATTGCCTAACAATTTATGGTCCTCATATTTATGCAATTGGACTAAAAATATGTTTTCTAACTTACTCAAATATTCTGGTGGCAAACATGGAATACAACAGTACACTGCCACAAGTTTATTTTTACATTTTTGAGAACCCAATGGATTGTTGATTTTAAAATCGTCAAAATAAATTATGAAAGGAAGAATATATCCACTTATTTCGTTTAACGCAGATTCCCAAAATTGTCCTTGAAAAACTTACTGTAAATCTTTATTTATTCTGCATTTTACAACAAATGAATCTATTGCATCGAACACATTTGGGAGTTCCAAAAAACGTTTTAAAACAAATTTTAAGGGAATGAAACTTAACTTACTACAATAATCTTTGTTTTGGGAAATTTTTCTGACTTTTCCGAAATTCAAATATGTCCGAACAATTATATTTTTAGGCAAAAGGGACAATTTATTTGTTCTAAATACTTGAAAGTCTTTCTCTCTGATTTAAGGAATGCAAAACCATTTTTTATTATGTTTAACGAAATGTTCAAATTATTGTTATTTTTACATCACTGTTGTAAAGCTTGTATACTCGTTACTAAATAAGTTTCACTTACAGTTTTAATAATTTTAAGTATTGTTTCTCTACTTAATGTTAAGCCAGCATACAGTTTTACTACAGTACAAAGAGCCGATTTAAAAACAGTTGATTGGTAAATGTCAATATCAAACTTTTCATCATTTACGGAATCATTCATTTCAATCGTCTTATAAATCTTTTCCTGACCCTCATTAGAATTGTTCGAATTAAAATTAGAAATAGTTAAAGTCGCATCAGAAAATTCAGAAGCGTCTGTATCAAAAACAATATCACTTATTTGCTTTGATGTTATATTTGAAGCTAATTTTGTTTCTGATATATGTTTATTGAGAACGTGTCTCCGTAAAGAATAAACATTAGTAAACTGATCATCACAATTGTCAAACTTACATGTAATAGTAGAATAAACTTATGTTTTAACCTTATATGTTGCATGACAAGGTTCATGGTTATAAATATTTTTTCGCAAAAAAAACAATTCATTTTGAAAGAAGATTTGTCTATCGACCAATTTCAGTATTTAAAGTCAAAAAAATAAATATAATTAAAACCTGCAAAATTCGGCGTATTACAAACTCACTAATATGATAAAGAAATAAAGAAAATGAAGAAAATCCACAGCCAAATATAATTTAAACAGAATAGACCATACAAAAATTTAATTTTCTTAAATACATAATTTCACAATCCTTATCATGCATTTTTTGACAGCATAAAGAGAAGCTCTTTTATAAACTCCATCTATTTTTTTCATTGTTTTCGGAGGTATTAGATGAGGTAAAAGTTTAAACATCGTTAATATTTTTTTGTCTAAAACATATAATAGATTTTTTTTCATCAGATATGTTGATATTTGTAATAACGTATAAATAATAATAAAAAAATAAATACCATTATTCAAGTCTTCTTCTTTTATTTTATTGAGCATTTAATATCCATCATCATCCTTAGGATCAATCGAAAAATTTTGAAAAATGATATTGAAAAAACGTTTAAAATTTGATTCGCTTAAAGCTACGTTTGAGAGAGACATTTTGCTGAAATCTTGGATTATGAGGTTATAACCTTGTGGATATTTGTAATGTATCCATTTAGAAAAAATATTAGACAAACTTTTATCTTGATTATTGTACAGATCTTTTTTTCGTTGTAGACCAATGTAATAGAACCTCTGTCCAAGGAGCACCATTAGCCTCTAACCATTTCATACTTTCAACAACTTTTTCTATAAAAAATAAAAAATTTTGCAACAGCTAAATTTAAATATTATACATACATATTATGTATAAATATTATACATATAACTAAATAAATATAATGCTACCATCTGGAACATCGTTCGCAACCTCTCCTATTGTTTTTTCAATTTCGCCATAAAATTTTTTATTCCTGCTTCTCTTATTTCTCCACATTGATACCAATTTACCTTTAGATGCTTTAGATTTGTTATCTATCGCATTTTTCTTTTTTACTGGAGAAATATAATAAGTTTTTACAACTTCAGTTGGAAAAGTCTCACAAATTTTTTCAGCGACATATTTTGCTATATCATTTGGCAACCTGTGAAAGTATGTACTACGATAACTATGACCACTATGATATTCAATATTAAATAAATAAAATGAATTGTACAAACTTACTCTGAAAATCTTTCATCAATATAAGTAAGTATTATATCGCAAATTTTATTTCTTTGAGCTTCAGTGAAGTTTTTTTGTTTTTCATAAGCTGTAATAATTCTTAAACCTAATTTTTGTTTCGAGAGAATTTCTTTTATTGATAAAAAAGTATTTTTAATAAATTCTGATTTTCCTACAAAACAATTTTCTCTCTTCAATTCATTTTCTTTTTCAATATTTGAAGTAGTAGTAATTAAGTCTGCATCAGTATTTTCATAATCTAATTTCTGGAAGTTAAAATCGCAGAATAGTATATATGTAACATAAATAAACAACAAGAACTTATAAATTTATTCTGAAACTTTAAATTTTAAAAGAAACAAATCGGTTTTACCCTTTTTACCCCCGACTGCTGCCAACCGCAGGTTGGCAAAAAACGGAGGGAGTATGCGTTTCACCGAGCTCGGATCGGTTTGTTGTGCCTCTAGCCGCTAAGGAAGAGGTCTTTAGGGATTTATACGCCCAAAGGATTAGGATCCACGCTCGAAATAAGACACTCCCGGACGTTAGGTAGAAATTGATATATTTCACAGGTTTTTGTACACTTTTACTTATTCGCGATTATAATAGTCGGACGCGATACGTACGGTACTTCGATACTATCGATATATGCGAGCGAATAGTGAGCGAGTAGCGAGCGTCGGTGCATCTCGCGCTTATTATATATCTTAATTAATTAGGTCGTTGATTAGGGAGGAGTGTGGTGTCCCTGACCGGAGCATGTCTCGTGCTCCGCTCGTCAGCTATCTCGTCAGCTGCTTACTCAGCTTCCGAGAACTTGATCGTGTCTTACTTTCATTTTATTAATACTCTTTTATTCTTTTTTAATTACTTTTCCTTGGGATCTTTCCCTGATTCTAATGCTTTGCTTTAGTCAGCTCTTTCTCAATCTTTTCTGTTCTACTTTACTTGTTTTATCTTTTAATATTAAGAAATCGGTCGGGTTACGACATCCCTCCCCCTTTGGAAAAAGAAAATTAACTATACGTGAATTTTCGTCTACATATTTTTTCGCTATACATTTTTCGCAATTTACAATTGTTTCTTATATCTACCTTATTTCAATATAGCATCGCAGTGTTAGTTATCGCGGTGTCAGTTTCTATCTCAGCTGTTCTATTCGATCCGCTTGCGGTGCCGTAGATGTGCTCTTGAATTATTTTTGGTTTGCACATCGGATTTATATTGGTTTCTGGTAGTTTTTTCTTTTCTGTCTTATATTTTTTCTTGGCGTATATAATTGCTATTATGGTAATTATTATTATTATTATTATTCCTGTGCAACTTGAAGCTACGGGATATATAATGTGTTCGTTAGTATTAATATAATTGTTATTTAAGTCTTCGTTTGTTTCGTCAAGTCTTTCGCTTAGGTCCCTTAATTCTGTCGGGTTTCTAATGACTTTTCGTAATTTTATCGGTCTAATTTTGTCCAGTATTTTTTCGTTTCGTTTGTCATGTGTCATCGTAAGATTGTAATCTGGTAGATTTGTCTGTACGATTGTTATTATCGCGGGCTTTTTTGTCCGTATTATGACGTCTTGCGTCGTTAATTTACATTTTTCCTTTAATGTGATTTGTCCGCTTTTTTTTATTTCTAGTTTTCGCGTTGCGTCGTTTTCGCACGTTATTTCGATCAGTTGGTTTGCTCGTGTAGAGTATAACCATGAGTTCGCATTACTCAGCGCTGTCCATATTGTTGTATTCGTGTGTATGTGTCGAATATTACAATTGTTTGTGTATGTCTCTAACTGTACATACGCTTGTACTTCGCATAGCGCTCCTTCGTCTAAATAATGTACGGGATAATTTTGTTCGCAAACATATTGGTCATTATTTCGCACGCATTTATTTAGATCGTTTTCGGTAGGCGTAAAATACGTTCGGCTATCTACGTCTATCGCTATTATCGGTTGATTTACTTCTATAAATATAAATGTATTATTGAATTTGTGCGTAGGTAATGGGATTGCCTTTATTATTTCATACTCGGGGTATATGATTAGCGGAATTTTTATAATCGTAAATATATTCGTATTATCGTAATACGCGCTAATTGTTAAGAACTTTTCGATTGTTCTCCAATTTTCTGCGGATATCTGAAATGGGAAGTGCGTTCCCTGCGGTATTTGTGACGCTGTTTCCTTGAGGTTATCTAGAATGCTTTCGATGGGTAATAATCTTATGTCGATTATCTCTTTTTTCGCGTTCGTCAGATGCGCGATAATGTCCATAAGATCGTTTATTAGATCTTTTATTATGGCATTTAATATTATAAAGTGTTCGTCGAGATCTTCTCGTTCTCCGTATCCGACTTCTGTTTGTATCCAGCCTTGTCGCATCTTCTCTGTTATATTTAAGAATTGTTCTTCATTTTCCTGCAGAACTTTTTCAACATTATCCACATGCGCAATTGTTGCGTTTAATATTTTAATCTGATTTTTCATCGCGTGCTGTAGCGTTTGCTGATTCCTTTGCATGAGATTTAATTGCTCCTTTATAATTCTTTCGTCGTCTGCGTCCATTGTGCCGAAGAGTGTTTTGGCTATCGTTCCTAGACCGTCAATGAGCCCTCGTCTTGTGTTCTTGGGAGCTTGGTACGCAAATTTTAGACGTTTTAGCAATTTTTCTGCTTGTTCTCTGTCCTTTTCTGCTATTTGTAGCAGGTTGTGGCAGGTTTCTTTCATGTTTATTTGCAATGGTTTATCATAGCATAGAGCTCTCGTCTGTGCCATATAGTTTCTCAATTGTTCATGTCGATGGTCCATTGCGGCGATGTCTATTTTTATCACCATTTTCCATGTGGATTCGATTTGGTTTATCTTGTCCATTTTTTCGAAGTAGATACCCGGTTCATATTTAAATTCTTTTATTTCGACTTGGGTATCAGGTTCGGTTTCCTTACAGGTGCTCCGTGCAATAAGACTCTTGTAATAGAAAGCTTTGTATTATATTATAATATTTTCTTAGAATCATTTGCGGTACATTCTCTTTTTCTCTGGATGCATATACAGCTAATTTTTTGCTTTTATCTAGCCCTTTTCAGGCTTTCTATTCGCTCTTCCATTCAGTCTGTCTTCCGACGTCGTCTTGTATTGAGCGTTTCTTTTTTATTTTCTCTCGCGCTGTTTTATTATCGATTTGTGTTGTCGATTTGTGTTTTCATGGCTCCGAATTCGAGTGAGTTTCGTTTCGCTGCGGGACAGAGTTCGGTGCGTGATAACGGGCGTCGCGCGGGGCAAGATCCGGAGGAGCACGACCATTTTGCTCGCTCCTTTCGGGATCAACTCTCGGCGCCCGCGTTTGTTCGCGAGATCGATCTACTAGGTCTTCCGGATCTAGTGATTGAGTGCCGTTGCTTTTGTGCCGGAAGTGGCTATGGACGCTCTGCCGCCCCATTTTAATCGAGGTCGCGGGCTTGAGTTCCGCTGGAATCCGGCTCCTCGTTTCGTGGGACGTGGTTGGTTTCTCAATCCCGAGCCTCGTCCTGTGGGTCGTGGTCGCTTCCTCAACCCCGAGCCTCGTCCTGTGGGTCGTGGTGCCGTAGCACAGGAGCCTCGTGTCATTAGCGCGGTTCGTCCTGGGTCGCCTCTTCTTCAGGCTATGCTGGAGTGGAACCGGGGTCGCGGTGCTGGACGTGGAAGTGGAGAGCGTTAAGGTAGGAATTTTTTATTTCTGTTTCTTATTATTTATTCTATTTTTTATTTTATTCGCGCATTTTTCTTTTTCTTTTTCTTCTTTCTCCTACTTTTTTAATTTTCGATAAATGGTTTTAATCGATTTATGTGGACGCGTATGGTTTTCCTTCCCCTTTTTATTGTGTAGTTCACTTCCGAATTTTTTTCGATTATTGTGTAGGGTCCGGTCCATAGGGAGTCCAATTTCTTTGATCGTCCTCGGCGAACTGTTTCGTCGTACAAGAGGACTTTTTCTCCTACCTTGAGTTTAATTTCTTTAGTCCTTTTATCATAATTTTCTTTGGTTTTTATTTTTTCGTTCTTCAGATGCTCCTTGGCAACTTGCTGTGAGGCGCGTAATTTTTCTTTCAATTCTTGCGCGTAATCATCGTATGTATACGTGGGCTTAGGCGGTTGCGACAATGTCGTCGGTAATGTTGCTCGGTGCCCGTAAATTAATTCGAAGGGTGTGAACCCTGTCGCCGTGTGTGGTGTCGTATTATACGTAAACATCGCGTAGGGAATCCATTCGTCCCAATTCGTTTGATCGGCGTTTATATAATGTCGGAGATATTCGGCTAGAGTCCGGTGAGATCATTCTAGCGCTCCGTTGCTTTCCGGATGATACGCGGTTGTTTGAATCTTTTCGATTTTTAATAGTTTGCACGTGTTTTTAAATATTTCACTTAAAAAATTTGTTCCTTGATCCGTTAATATTTTTTCTGGGATACCGTGTTCGAAAATTATTTTCGTCGCGAATTCTTTTGCAATTGTCGCGGCTTCTTGATTCGGTATCGGAATTGCTTTGCTAAATTTTGTTAAATTATCTTGAAACGTTAAAATATATTTATTTTCATTATTAGTAATCGTTAGTGGACCTACGATGTCCAATGCACATTTTTCAAAAGGTTTATCGGCAGTATCCGTTATTATTAGCGGTGCCTTAATTTTTCGCGATAATTTGTTTTTTTGACAAAATTCGCATTTTGTTATATAGTCTTCGACATCTTTTGTCAATCCTCGCCAATTGTGCATTAGGCGAATTCGATTAATCGTGCGCTCTTTTCCCTGATGCCCTCCCACAGGTGCATCGTGATATCCGTATAGAATACGTCGCTTCTCGTCTTCCGTGTATTCTCGCGTTATCTTCGTGTCGATGCTCTCATCCTCCTCGATGCTGTTGATATCCGCCACGTGTCGACTTAGCGCGTCAGCGTTTCTATTCGCTGTCCGGCCTTGTGTTTGATCTCGTAATCGTATTCTTCTAATTTTAATCTCCATCTAATTAATCGAGATCCAGGGTCGGTTACATTAAATAACCATACGAGCGATTTATGGTCTGTGACTATCGTAAATTTCGTCCCGTATAAGTACGGTCGAAAATGTTTAACGGCCCATACTATTGCTAATAGTTCTTTTTCGGTCGTATTATAATTTTGTTCGGCTTTTGCTAATATTCGACTGGTATATGCTATTTGTTGATCTTGGCCTATTTCTCCTTGCGATAATATCGCTCCGATTGCATAATCTGATGCATCGGTCGTTACGATAAATTCTTTTTTGAAATCTGGGTATTTTAGTAAAGGTGCCGTCGTTAATTTTTCTTTAAGCATTTCAAATGCTTGTTGTTGTTCTTGCGTCCACTCAAATTTATTTTCCTTTTTGGTTAACTTCGTTAGTGGTTTCGCGATTTTAGAGAAATTTTCAATAAATTTTCTATAATATCCGGCTAATCCTATGAAAGCTTGAATATCTTTTACTTTCCTAGGCGTCGGAAAATTTCTTACGGCCTCTAATTTAGATGGATCCGGCGATATTCCGTTTTCTGTGATTATATGACCTAAGTATGTCACTTCTTTTCGTAGGAATTCGCATTTGTCCGGCTGTAATTTCAGATTGTTTTCTCGCAATCTTCGTAGGACTTCGATGAGTCTCTTGTTATGATCTTGTAGGCTGGCTCCGTAGATTACGATGTCATCCAAATATACTAAGCATTTTATTCCTTGTATGCCTATCAGTATTGAGTTCATTAGCCTTTGAAATGTGGCTGGCGCATTTTTTAATCCGAAGGGCATTCTATTGTATTCGTAATGCCCGTCAGGTGTGAAAAAAACAGTTTTGCATTTGTCGCCTTCCATCGGAATTTGGTGGTATCCGGATGCTAAATCCAGAGTTGTAAAGTACTTGGCGTTTCCAAGTTGATCTAATATATCCGTTATATTCGGTAAGGGAAATGAATCTCCTATTGTTAGATCATTTAATTTTCTAAAGTCTACGACTACCCGTAATTTCGGTTTTCTTGACGCATCGGCTTTCTTAGGGACTACCAATAACGGTGCGTTCCATTGGCTCATGCTTGGTCGGATTATTTTATTTTTTAACATTTCTCGGATTTGTCGATTTACTTCCTCTTTATGCTTCTCCGGCAGGCGGTAAGGCCGTACGTTGACCGGTGAGCTATCTGCTTGCGTTGCAATCTTATGCGCGACGGTATCTGTGCACGTCAGTGGTTCTCCTTCGATATGCATCACGTCGCTAAAATCCTTGCAGATTTCCATTATCATTTTCTTTTCTTCTTTATTTAAATGTTGTGTACGTAATAATTGTAATACTTCTTCACTACGCGGGATTACTTCCTCTTTATTTGGCGTTCGTATTACGTTAATTTCTTCTGTTTCACTTCGTTTGATTTCCTCTATTCTTATTTGCGGCATTAACATTTCGATTATGTTATCCGTTGTATTTAGAATGCTTGCTGCACATATGTAATTCGTAGGTTCTACTAGGCAATTACCTATAAATATTCCTGGTATTGTTTCTTCTGCCTTTATCACGCCTATCGTGTTCTTATCAGTAGCGACCTGTATTATAGTTTCGCTACGAGGTTTCAATGTCACTTTTAGATAGGGATAAAGCTTTAAGATATGCTGTCCTACCTTTAATTGTTTTGTTTTATAATTGCAAGTGGCTTGATGTTTTCGTAGGAAATCAACGCCTAGTATTCCGTCATATTCTATCGGAAAGTCATCCTTAACAACGTACATAGTATGCTTGATTCGGCGCTTTTCCAGAGTTATTGTCGCCTTAAATTTTCCAATTGTACATATTTTATGTCCCGTTACGCCGGTGAGCGTTATCTTTTCTTCTTTTATTAACGTTTCGCCTTTTAAATGTTTGACTTTAATTAGTGATATTGCGGCTCCTGTATCGAATAGCAAATTTATTTTTTCGCGTTTCGCTTCTCGCATTGGTAATGTGACAAGGTCCAATCCTGTCTGTATATACGTATTTTTAAAGTGTGATACTTGATATTCAATTGCAGGTCGGTGCGATTTTCTTTCGTTCCTTTCCTTCTCATCGCTACTTTGCGCGGAGTTAAATTTCTTTCTTCCTTGCTCGCTATTCTTGCGGTTTTTATTTTCCGGTCGCGAATTATATTGTTTGGTTCGGCTTGATTGATCTCTATTGGGTCGTCCGTGTAATAACCAACATTCTTCGCGATCGTGTCCGGATTTTTTGCAATAATTGTTATATTTATTTACCGTATTTACGCGGGTTTGTCTATCGGGTTTCGGCAATGAAAATCGGTTCGCGTATCGACTAGTTCGACAATCTCGACCGTAATGTCCGGTTTTTCCGCATTTTTGACATTTTACATTCGTTTGATTTTCCTGTTTATAGGTCGGTGTAAAATTGATTTTGCTTCGCGTGCCGGTCGCGGACGGTCCTTTAACTTTTTCTTCCGCGCTGGCCGCTGCTATTGCTTCTTGCAACGTAGCATATCCTCGCGATCGAACAATTGTTTTAATTTCGTCTTGCAATCCTATTTGGAAATTTTCTAAGGCTTGTTGCTGTATTATTTCCATGATTGCGCGTTTATTATCTACTGTATGATGACGTCCTTCCATCATCGATTCGTATAGCTCCATGGCTAGTTTGTCGGCTCTAAGTCCTTAAGTTCGCGCGCTTTCTCCGTTTTTCTGTTTTAGCGTGTTAAATTCAATTTGTAGATGGGTCGTACTCTTTTTACTTGCGTAACAGACCTCTAATTCTTGTTTCAACTGTGCGAAATCTCGAATTTTACGCGTTTGAAAGTCTAGCATCGCTCTGCCTTTTAATTTCGTGCATAATACTGCTCCTAATAGCGTTACTTCGTCTAATGGATCGATATGTTCTACTGCATATGTAGTCGCACTTAGAAATTCTTGTAATTTATTTGGCGATCCATCGAATTCCGGAATCATTCCGCGAGCTTCTTTTAATGGTAGAAATCCGCGTCTTCTTCGATGTCGTACATCTTCGGGTGTGGACTCGTACGCGGTTTCGGTTCTTTCTCCCGGCGGAGTTCTATGCTCATTGTTTTGTCGGGGTTGCGGTCCTCTCATTCTTAAATCGTATATCTCGGCATGCATACTTCTAATTTCCCGTCTCATTTCCTCTTTCATTTCCCGCAATATGTCCCTAAGGTCGTCGGCTGCTCCGTCCGTTTCTTTCTGCGGTTTGTATTGAGCTTGCACGTTTGATTGTGTCGCGTTTCTATTTGCTTCTTCTTGTAATCGCTTAATTCTCTCATCGATATCTTCCGATGTGATGGGTTGCGATGCGGAAGCGTTTGAGTTATACATGTCTCGAGTACGATAGATTTCGTCGGGGTCAAAGATATTTGAATCGTATGACGTTAGTGAGAATTCGCGGCGGTGTGTTAGTCTACTAGACGCGCTTATTGATGATTCGACATCAATCTCTAGTTCTATATTATTCGCTATTAAACTGTTGTCTAATTCGCCGAATGAAAATTCGCGTTCGATTACAACGTTTGCTCCGAGTTCTGGTTCGGACAAATTCTCGCTTGAATTTAATTCGTTTAGATTTCTTCGTACGTTATCGCGTATATCCCGGAGTGCTTCTACTGCTACTCTTATAGGGCTTACTGCGCTATTTCTAATGGCTCTATTTGCTGGTTCGCTAAATAGCCACGATTTATTCGCTACGCTTTTTTGTGGCGCGTTTCGGTTTTCCGACATTCATGCGTTTACAAATTTTTAATTGTTCGACTTACAATAATACGATGAGCAGCATTGTCTCTCGTTCGGTGTCGGCCGTCGGGCGTCGATCGTCGCGTGCTGTTGAGATAGGTCGGTGCGCCTTCTCAGGTTCCGCTAATCGTTGTCGCCTCGATGTACCGGGTGACTCGAAGTTCCTGATGGACTTCCTTTTCCTCAGTTGTAGTTGTTGACCGTTTGACGGAGTTTCCTTTGCTGTCTCTCGTTCTGTCGATTCCACGGAATTTTTCTTCCTCGTGGCTCTGGACCTTTGCCGGTGTCGATCTTGTTAGAGCTGGCGTATCCCACCGCTGCCACCAATTAATGTTGTGTCTCTAGCCGCTAAGGAAGAGGTCTTTAGGGATTTATACGCCCAAAGGATTAGGATCCACGCTCGAAATAAGACACTCCCGGACGTTAGGTAGAAATTGATATATTTCACAGGTTTTTGTACACTTTTACTTATTCGCGATTATAATAGTCGGGCGCGATGCGTACGGTACTTCGATACTATCGGTATATGCGAGCGAGTAGTGAGCGAGTAGCGAGCGTCGGTGCATCTCGCGCTTATATATCTTAATTAATTAGGTCGTTGATTAGGGAGGAGTGTGGTGTCCCTGACCGGAGCATGTCTCGTGCTCCGCTCGTCAGCTGTCTCGTCAGCTGCTTACTCAGCTTCCGAGAACTTGACCGTGTCTTACTTTCATTTTATTAATACTCTTTTATTCTTTCTTAATTACTTTTCCTTGGGATCTTTCCCTGATTCTAATGCTTTGCTTTAGTCAGCTCTTTCTCAATCTTTTCTGTTCTACTTTACTTGTTTTATCTTTTAATATTAAGAAATCGGTCGGGTCACGACAGGTTGTTATCTTAGTTCTCGATAACTACTACATAGTTTGATATCATCTTTTGCTCAAAAGCTTTTTATTAACCAAGGAAAGTTTAAAGCGTATAATTATCGTTATTTATGTTGTTAATAAAAAGTGAAAAAACAATATGGTCTCGTCTACGCGTCCTCTCATTGGCTGCCGACTGTATCTAAGAAGCAAAATGATTCACCAATAAGATTCGTTCTGAGCATCTGCATAGGGAACTTTAGTAACTTACTGAGGACATCTCGAAGTGATAATGGTGGGAATAAACATTATACATAACCTCAACCTGTCAAATATCAAAGTGTCAATAATTAGTATTGTGAGAGAGAAGGCTTCTCTATGGTATTATTTATTAGTGTTTCACTTTTTATTTTATTAGTGTTTCACTTTTTATTATGGCTTTGCATTTTATATATTTGTCTGCGTAGCTATAATTATGGCTTTGCAGTTTATATATTTGTCTGCATAGCTATAATTATGGCTATACAGTTTATATATTTGTCTGCATAGCTATAATTATGGCTATACAGTTTATATATATGTCTGCGTAGCTATCATTATGGCTATACAGTTTATATATTTGTCTGCGTAGCTATAATTATGGCTTTGCAGTTTATATATTTGTCTGCGTAGCTATAATTATGGCTACACAGTTTAAATATTTGTCTGCGTAGCTATAATTATGGCTACACAGTTTATATATTTGTCTGCATAGCTATAATTATGGATATACAGTTTATATATTTGTCTGCGTAACTATCATTATGGCTTTGCAGTTTATATATTTGTCTGCGTAGCTATAATTATGGCTTTGCAGTTTATATATTTGTCTGCATAGCTATAATTATGGCTATACAGTTTATATATTTGTCTGCGTAGCTATCATTATGGCTTTGCAGTTTATATATTTGTCTGCGTAGCTATAATTATGGCTTTGCAGTTTATATATTTGTCTGCATAGCTATAATTATGGCTATACAGTTTATATATTTGTCTGCATAGCTATCATTACGGCTATACAGTTTATATATTTGTCTGCGTAGCTATAATTATGGCTTTGCAGTTTATATATTTGTCTGCGTAGCTATAATTATGGCTACACAGTTTAAATATTTGTCTGCGTAGCTATAATTATGGCTACACAGTTTATATATTTTAATTTAGATATTATTTCAGTCTCTCCCTCCCTCCCCCCTCCCCCCTCTCTCTCTCATACTCTATCTCTTCCTCATGATTATATTATGTCGTTAATTAAAAAAAAAAACAGAAAAATTATTTAATAAAAAGAAATAGAAAAAATATAATTATATTAAAAAAACAATAGAAAAAAATAATATAACAAAAAAACAATAGAAAAAAATAATATAACATAAAATTAAATCTAAAAAAGAAAAACAAAAAAAATTATATTAAAAAACAATAAAAAAAATAATATAACAAAAATAAATAAAACAAAAATTAAAAAAAAAAAACATTAAAAAAAAAATTAACTCCCGACTGTTGCCAACAAAAGCCCAACATTTAATTATTAAAAAAACATTTTAAAAAAATATATAAAATAAAATAAAAAAATATTTCAAATAAAAAAATTTGCTTAGAAAAGTTTGAAATAATATCTATTATTATATTATTATTATTACATATTTAGTATAATATAAAGTATAAGAAATCACACAAATAAGTTTATTTGAAGTATTATTTATTGTTAATTTGAATTTATTCTTATAACATGTTTGATTAATTATTAATTATTGTTTATAACATGTTTATTTTAATTATTAATTATTATTTGAGTTTATTATTTGTTTGAATTTATTCTTATAACACGTTTATTTGAATTATTAAATAGTTCTTTGAATTATTTGTTTGAATTTATTCTTATCACATGTTTTGTACTATATGATTTAAAAAGAGTTCTAATTTTAGATTAACTAGTAATAAGATTTTAGAATTAACTAATAATAAATTATACTTTCTTATTACACTAATTATTAATTGCATATTTTACAAGAGCAGTCGGGAGACGCCAAGCTAGTGAATGTATGCGTAAGCGTTTGCGTGTACATGCGTGCGGATGCGCGTGTGTGTGTGAGTACGTATGTGTGTGTGCGTGCATGCGCGCACGTGTAACGAATCTAACTTGGCGTCTCCCGACTGCTCTTGTAAAATATGCAATTAATAATTAGTGTAATAAGAAAGTATAATTTATTATTAGTTAATTCTAAAATCTTATTACTAGTTAATCTAAAATTAGAACTCTTTTTAAATCATATAGTACAAAACATGTGATAAGAATAAATTCAAACAAATAATTCAAAGAACTATTTAATAATTCAAATAAACGTGTTATAAGAATAAATTCAAACAAATAATAAACTCAAATAATAATTAATTATTAAAATAAACATGTTATAAACAATAATTAATAATTAATCAAACATGTTATAAGAATAAATTCAAATTAACAATAAATAATACTTCAAATAAACTTATTTGTGTGATTTCTTATACTTTATATTATACTAAATATGTAATAATAATAATAATATAATAATAGATATTATTTCAAACTTTTCTAAGCAAATTTTTTTATTTGAAATATTTTTTTATTTTATTTTTATATATTTTTTTAAAACGTTTTTTTAATAATTAAATGTTGGGCTTTTGTTGGCAACAGTCGGGAGTTAATTTAAAAAAAAAAAAAAATGTTTTTTTTTAAATTTTTGTTTTATTTATTTTTGTTATATTATTTTTTTAATTGTTTTTTAATATAATTTTTTTTGTTTTTTTTAGATTTAATTTTAAATGTAGGCTGTGCATCTTTTTCTTTATTTTCAGAACTTATTAATAGCCCGCTAAATTTACGTTGCCAATATTCAATAAAAATGGCTCTATCACCTATTGTTTGGATCAATTCGTTGATCATAGGTATTGTCAAATTTTTTAATGCCTTTATATTAATTCGCTCTTCTATAAAAATAAGATTTTACATTTGTATAAAAAATATTTATCTTAGCACGAGTCCATGAATTAAATATTAAATAAACAATGATTACTTACTTGTGAATGTATCAATCAGATTTTCCAAATCCAAATTTCGTAGTATTTCCTTAACTTCGGAATTAGCCATACTATCTTTTTTTACTAACTTCTTACAGGTAGAAAGTACTCGAGTCTATCAGTCGAAAAGCACACATGTGCCCAATTCGCTAGATCTTCAGTAAAAAAATACAATACGCATTTTACGCAGTTAATCCGATCCAAGAAAAGCAACAATGTCGAGAAATGTCTACTTACCTTGCTCGCGAAAAGTCGCTCGCAGCTTGAACTGTTACTTGTCTTACAAGTAACGTACCTTTTGCGTATTTACTCTCGATGGTTCGCGCCTTCAATTTCCAGCGGTTTATGTCACACGCGAATATAGCCTTCGTCTTACTTGCACGTTTGGTCAAAATAAAACTACATCGATCAAGATGCGTTCACTCACTTTAACCGTGCCCGATTGTTAATTGATGTGCTCGTGATCGTTCACTTGTCTCGGTCGTTGTCGTGGTTTGCGATGTTTTTTTGTCTAACATGCCCACTCGGGATTTTGCGTATCAATCGGCTGCGTCGCTCGCATATATTGATTTTACAGACTCGCGTAATCAAAGATATCATCGTCAGTTAATATCGACTAATATCGAAATTTTGAGACACTTATTTTGTAAAAATACTTAACATTAAATTAAAATCTAAATCAAATAATATTTATTAAAGTTCTTACAAAGCTTTATTAATTTCAAACAAATACATTTTGTATTTGAGTCAAATAATCTTTACAAAATAGTACATTATTATTAAGTAAATTAAAAAATTGGTTTGAAAAAATATTTATTTAAAACTATTTCTTTAATTTAATTATATCAGATTTTTCAAATTTAGAGAATAAATTATTCAATTTGAATAAAGATTATCTTAATCAAAGTTATTTATTATTTGTTTTAAAATTATTTCACATTGAATTAAACCTTTCTCTAATTTGTCTACATATATATTTAAAGTAAGTCATTGTTTATTACAATCCGATAAACAACCTCTTAATGTGACTATATCATATTTGAATTAATATATTTATTTGAATTGAATAAATTTTATTTTCAGTGTATGATACTTCAAAATCGCATATCTCTGAAACCAGAAGAGAGCGCCACAAAATTCAAAGTGCGTGTTATTTAGGAATGTGCCCTCTATAATATATATAAAAATGAAAATGATCCGAGAGGTGTAAGTTAATCTGAACATTTACCGAAATAGTATTTGTCATAAAATCAAACTTGTATTTATAGAAATGTTATACACAAATTCTCTCCATAAAATTAAAACGCATCTTATTTTTATTAACAGAAACCTGATTTTCAAAATAAGTTCAATAGAAATAAAAAAATATAAAAAAATTTTAATAAAAAAAACTTGGCGCTGCTAAACTAAACAATATGCTAAAATTAGTATATTCTTTAATACATTCACATTGCAGTTATTGTGATATAACTAAATTAAATATAATTCTAAATTAAATTTAAATCTAAATTAAATTTATTGTTTGTTGGTTTTAATATATACTTTAAAAGTTAGCAGAGCCAAGTTCTTTTAATTAAATTTTTTTATATTTTTTTATTTCTATCGAACTTATTTTGAAAATCAGGTTTCTGTTAATAAAAATAAAATGCGTTTTATGAAGAGAATTTGTGTATAACATTTCTATAAATACAAGTTTGATTTTATGACAAATACTAGATTAGGATTTTTGCAATACCTTTCCTAAATAGTGCTTTAATATTTTGTGGTTGACACCTCAAAACATGTTTCACATTTTCTAAACCTGCATCGTAGGCTTCTGTTAATCAACGCAGCTGCCAAATTATTATAAACTTTTGTACGATTCTCTAATAAAATCTGCAATTCAGCATCATTAACCGAATCTTCTTCCTCATTTTGATTCAAACTTGAATTATATTTGTCGATGACAGATATTCTAATACTCTTCGATAACATTATATTGGAAAAGGCAGCTTCATCAGAATAAACCATCAATTTCCATGTTCACGTTTCTCATTGCTTTAAAAAAATAAGTTTAACCATTATCCAAGAAAATAAATAACCTGTATTATATAATTTATAAACAAAATTATTACCATATTTCTCTTCTTTGACTAATGCTTTTTATTTCAGGCTCTAACTCTGATGCTTTCAATTCAATTGTGCATAATATTTTTGATACAATTTCCACAAGGTTTGTTTTGCTATATTAATGTAATAAACATGCAACTCATTGCTTAGTCAGTTGTAAATGATCTAAAAATATTAATTACACTGTTATGCCTCCGGAGAGGCACGGTAGTTAGGATCGTTTGCCGGAAGGAATTTGGGAATTCGGACTCCGCTGCCACGGAAGAGATGGATGCTTGGTTCGTGCCTCCTCCCGCCTTAAATCCCCCCCTCGCTTCACTCTGCGATGTACATTTGCGCCAGCGTAAGTGCTGGTAATCTGTCCACTAGATCCACCACGTGGTGACGGTGGAAGATCGTATTATTAATTGGGAGAAGAGGGGGCTGCTTAGGCGTAGTGGTTTAGGATGGACTACTCGAGGAGGCTTCCATTCATACTGGTGATGAGTCAAGACTCATCGCTGAGCGGCTACGGGGGCCAATTTTCAATCGTTTAATATGATTGGACCGCTCTGGAGACGTGCTGGGGATGTCGTCTCTCCGTGGCAATCGGCACTGCATCCATTGAGCGAGATTCCAACATCGCTCTGGAGTCGTATGTACTATGTTAGAGTGGCGTAAGGTGTGAGGTCTGAATAGCTCAGTGGTAAGAGCAGTTGCCCGGAAAGCGAAAGACACGGGTTCGATTTCCGATTCAGCCACTCGTATCTCGCATATTTTTTCAGACCCGCAAATGTTGTTTTCTAACAATTATTTGTCGGGTTGAAGAAGTGTGTAAACGCCCTACACAGACACGACAATGCCGCTGCCACGGAAGACATGGATGCTTAGTTCGTGCCTCCTGCCGCCTTAAATCCCCCCCTCGCTTCACTCGCTTCACCTGCCCGAGTAACTCACTGATTTTATTATAAATAAAAATGACACCTTTGTATTCGGAATAAATATATATACAGGGTGGTCCTCGTAACGGTCGCCACGATTTTTAAGGCACTTACAATAATCTGACATAAAAAAGTCATAAACAGAAATTTATCAGTTTCTAACCGGCAACAAATTGCAATAATAAAAATTGACCAAACATTTTTTTTCCATAAGGAAGCAAGGTCACCTTCAATTTTTTAAATGGAACTGCCTACTTTTTATTGCATATTCTTGTAGCTTATCTCGAGAGCTTTTCAAAACACTATAATAAAGTATTTTTTTCATTAAGTACTTTTTGAGTTATTTTATATTTTATTCTGACATATTTTGATATAAAAATTAAAATATCTCGTAAAATATTTAGTTTTCGATAATCTTACCGTAATACTTTTATGTACAGAATAATGAGACAAATCAATTAGTAAAAAAAAATAATTGTTTTTAAGAAAAAGTATGTAATTATTTATAATGTATTTTTTTAAACAATTATTCGTTTTTTTTAAACTAACAAGCGTTATTGACCACCCGCGTAATGTTAATTAATGATAAAGACTGCCCGCCGCTCGTTAGCGATGGGTCTTTTTATTATCTCCCCTTGGTTTCCCAGGAGGGGATCGTTTAGCGACAAGACCATGTGTCGTGTCGCTCGATTTTTGCGGCAAGATCCGGATGCAAGCTAAGGAGTTCTAAGTAGGACTTCTTTGCTTGCATTTTCGCAATTTCCTTTTCGCTTTTAGGTAGGACCTCTACGTTGCATTTTCGCAACGCCCTTGTTCCGCTTGCCTTGATTTCCACGTTTTCGCAATGAAGTGATTGCGCGGTCGCTCGGGCTTCGCGCGTGGCTCGCGTTGTCAGCGATTCGCTCGGTCAACGTTCGTAACGTGATCTGTATTCGCGTTACACGTTGAGCAATGTCTTATCGTATAAAATAATATATCTCTAGAATAATATGTATCTAGTAATTCGTATATAGCCTTTTCGGGCTATAACAACACATAATTATAATTATAAATAAAATATAAATAAACATTCACATATTTCCAGAACCATAAGTTGCGAGTAATTCCAGATCCGCAAAATGTTTGTGGACACTATAGAAGTGCTTCGATATGATTTTATCATTTCATTATTCTTTATGAAGCCAATTAAAAAAAATGTGTATTCAATGTTGTTGTTTCTATGATATTTTTAATAGAACTTTTACCAAATTTATTTTGCTACATTAACATAAACTCATTGCGTAGCCATTTGTAAGTTAACCTAAAAATATTAATTATGCATTAATTACATTTATATCTAAAATATAAATATTATATACATGAATACGCGTTCACACGTGTAATTATCAGCTTATCGAAAACTTGGCCAGCCAAAATCTCCAAATATTCCTTTAATGCCTCCATAATCATTTTCCAACAATTTATCACAATCTATTTATCATAAATATGTTGATTGATATTGCACAGATTCAAGCATTGCGTGTAAAGCATTTGTTCAATTTCGCTAATATAACCTAACTTTGCTCAATACGATTATTAAAAGAAATCACTCCTCTTCCTTGCACTATTCCATGTTAATTAATAATTTCTTTTTACTTTATCACTTTTGTTCCTTGTGTTGCACTATTCAGCAATATTCTCATAACCGTTAATCACTTATCACTTTTCTTCTTGTCGCGTTATACTCCGTGCGTACTTTTATCAAATATAAAATCTCACACGTATGTACACGCATCACATATGATCTTATCTCTTAAAGCGTTCTGCAAACTCAAGCGAATAATCGTAAATGAGCGATGTGAACGCCGCTTGAGGTACAAAATCGCTTTCCGTGTGTGCGTGCGAGCATACGTACGTGAGTTGTCTGAAATCTGAACCTGAAAGAAATATTCACAATTCTGGTATACGATTATCATTCCTCAGGATTGATTGCACCAATCTTATTCAAACTGGTCACAATCGAAAGCTTGCATCTACATTATATAATAAAAGTGCCGTTAGATTTTTGATTATGGCTTTAGTTCCTGAGGTATTTTATTTTAATCGAAAGTTTATTCGACGTAAAACTTCGGATAAGCTACTTGGTAGCGCCGCGGCCGCTGTACAGAGGCAAAAAACTGTTGACAAGCTGGAAAGAGTTTTTTATATACTTGGCGTCGCGACGCTACCGCGTCGCTTGATATTGCTGTATATCGGCCCATTGGCTTTTAAATTTATATTTAAGAAAAGTGTGTACATCCATTTTTTGACACTACATGTAATTATTAGAATCTTGTCTTCAAAATATTTGTATGATGAACATCTATCTTATGCACAAGATCTGATTATTTTTTTTATTAAAACATTTATCAAACTTTATGGAATGCAAAACGTATCACATAACATTCACAGTCTTATACATCTTGTAGATGATGTCATGGTGTAAGTAACAAGGTGTGCTACTGCGCAGGCATTTCTACTGACCAATTAGAGAGCGTGACAAGATTCCGCCATCTTGTATAATTTAAATGCATATTAAAACGATTCGATAAAACGATCGATAAATTGATATTGAAGATTCGGGCAAGAAAGGGTTTTAATGAAAAATCTTTCGTGTGTAATTATAATTATGGTGAATATATTTTTAGAAAATAATAAATACAAACATATAAATATAAATAAACAAATATAAGACACATAAACACATATAAGAAACAATAAACATATAATAAACGATAGAGAATACATAACACATAATAAACAAATAATAAACGAACAATAAACATATAATAAACGATAGAGAATACATAACACATAATAAACGAATAATAGACGAACAATAAACATATAATAAACGATAGAGAGTACATAACACATAATAAACGAATAATAAACGAACAATAAACATTAAGAGACACGGTAGTGTCTCGCGCCAAGTCACGCGAAGCCAAAGATCGTAACGACAGCGACGCATCCCGTGTATCTTCACGCGAGTCGATTAGTTGAGAGTACTTGAGATTATTAGATTGCAATAAACGCTGAATAGATCGAGTTCTTACTAGGCTTAATCGATAGCTTGAGTTTGATTTATATAAGAAAAGTATCTTTATTTTCGTTCTACATATAACATAAACGGAAATATTACGATGCAAAGTCCGAAACAGAAAATTTATGAGTAAGAAACGTATTGGTCTCCTTGGTCGTCTCGGGACAAATGTACGTTTCTCGTTTCTACTGCATCGCAGTAGCGGCGCTCATAGCTGACAGTACTTAAAGTCCCTAAAGATAGAGTCTGGCCACAGATTAATAGACAGATAGCCAAAGAGCCCGGATGAAGACGATACCAGTATTTCTCACTGGTTTCAGCGCCATACCGTAGTAGTGGCCAAAGCAGTAATTACGTTCCCAAAGTAAAGTCGCGTCGTTAATACGACGGTAATAAATTTTCGAAGTCAAAAGTCGCATCGTTAATACGACGGTAATGCTTTCCATTTAATCAAAAACATTAAAAATTATTTACATTAAAATTTCTATCTTTCTTCAATATCCACGTGTAAGTAGAAAGCAACGAGGAATATGAGTTTTATGTTTTAGAAAAGTTTGGGAAACTGCTTTTTTAATAATTAATTATTTTATTTATAATTTAATAATAAACAAATATAATATAATTATGCAATATAATTATGCAGAAAAAAACATGATTTGAAATATTTATCGTGCAAAATAAGCATATACGTATATTATTAATTAAAACGTACAAATTAGAAGTTATAAAAATATACAACTTAACGCCTAAATAAACCCATAAAAGAAAAGGAAACTCAAACGTCAGGGCCCGAGCTCCTCTCTATATCTAATTCTAATTCTAATTGTAAGTCTTAGTCCTAATCTAAGTTCCGTACTTATTATACATCTAATACACAGCAGATTCATAGCTAAAATTACTAACTATATTTCTTTAAATAAAATAAAATTTATTAATAAATTTATCTTAATTCTAATATCCTAATACACATAATATAAAAACTAATATATAATATAATAACTAATAAAAAATAATACCTAATATATAATATAAATATATAATATAAAAATATCTAATACCTTAACGCATTTCTGAGATATTTAATAAATTGCAACAATGAATCTAGAATAGGGTCGAATTCAATAACAATTAATTTTAATTTACTATTTAACTAGTTTAAATTTAAATTTATTACTAACTTATTACTACATAAAATTTAATTATTAATTTATATCTTTATATTTTATACTATTAACTTTATATTAACTTTATATAAATTTATACTATAAATTTTATTTCTCTTTAAATAAAATTGAATTTATTAATAAGTTTAAAAAATTAAATAATAAATTCAATAAATTCCTAAATTTTAAATTTTTTAAAATTAAATTTTTTAAAAATTAAAAAAAACAATTCTAGTATTAAATTATCTTCTAGTATTTAATTTATCAATTAAATTTTTAATAAATTTATCCTAATCCTTTATAATATATATAATATAAAAGTTAATATACCTAACATATAATATAATATAAGTATCCTAATATATGTATAATATAAAAATATTTAATACCTTAACGCATTTCTAAGATGTTTTATAAATTGTAGCAGTATAGGTGGATCATCTAGGATAAGGTCGAACTCGCCAACATTCTCCATATATTGAGGGTCGTTATTCCATAGTTTCAACTTCCATTGTGATTCCATTGTTAATGTAATACGAAGATCTTCTAGAGTTGGCAGTTCTTTTGATACTGTGCTTTTGATGAGAT
Source organism: Formica aquilonia x Formica polyctena (assembly GCA_907163055.1). Lineage (NCBI taxonomy): Eukaryota > Metazoa > Arthropoda > Insecta > Hymenoptera > Formicidae > Formica > Formica aquilonia x Formica polyctena. The sequence continues at coordinate 23,297 of CAJQTV010000162.1, read as the reverse complement.
ATGATTTCCTATAAAGAGTGGTATGAAATTATTAAATAATATTATATAATGTTTAAATCGTAAATTAACATTATAATATCGATAATATCATAAGATTGAAAATTACTCTTTCCAAATGTTTCCACTGTACATTTTCTAGGAAGTATGCGAGGCTTTGAAGTTCATCGTTTGAAGTTTGAAAAATGTATATTTCAAATCTATTCTTCTGTAGCCATAATTTGTTAGACACACATTCGTATTCCACGAAACCAGTCAATTTAAATAATTTATATTTTGACCTGCAAATATAATATTACAATATTTTGTAAAAAACAATTAAATTTAATGTGATATAAGATTGTACAATAAACTATATATATTTACCCAACAAACTTCTACGTCTTGCCAGATGTAGACCAATCACAGTATGGAATTAGCATCTTATTAAGACATTCCTGCTAAGATCATCTTGAAATAGGGACGGACTGTGAACACCGACCATAAATTTTTCGAATGTAATATGACGATGTTACATATGTTTTATGTTCTTTAGCTTTTGACATTTTGTCTTTATCTCTTTTGATTTTCCAGATGCTGTATTTATTCTCTCTCTTCCTCTATTGTTATTTTTTTTTTGCGGTCGCATATATCTTGACTCTTAACATGAAATCTAACATTTCGATCCTATGTTGATAACATTCATTGTTTGATTAAACCAATCTTCATCAGCATGCTGGACGTGTTTTATACAAATCTCGAGGAGTTTTTTCTTCACATCTTTTAAATGCCAAAACTTCTTGTAATACGAGTTGATTGATTCAAGTTGAAGAGAGATAATATTTAAAAATGAATCTGTTGGCCTTGATAACCATTCTATTTCAGGTTCATCTTCGTCTTGGTGTTTATATTCACGTAACTGAATATAGATTTCATTTTCGTTTGATCCTTCCATCGGTGTTTTCAAATTTTTTTCACGGCAGCTGTCGCACTTTGTAGTCTCATAACCATGGCGAGCAATATATCGTGCGAAATATGCAATTGCATTTCTTTCATATAATTCTGTTAAATTTAAATTGTCCTTGTCGGTATTAATTATTTCTAAATTGTCATCGAAATAATTCTGTTCTGAATATTGAGTAATTTCTTCAAAAGCTGTCGCAATGAGATTATCAGAATCCTCATCCATTTCAGTTGAAAAAATAAACTCTTCTTGTAATGAAACATTGTTAGTTTCCATTTCACCATGAACTAGCGATGTACCATCCGTTAATGATGACGTTTCTTGACAAGTTACATTTCCCCTTTGACTTCCATAAATAAATCCACTTGATAAAATGTGGCGTAACGTTAACCGTACCATTCTGGCAGTTGGATTAGGGTTGAATCCTCCGCGTCCTCTAATTTTTCCGAATGTATGTTCTACAGAATCCTGATTACAAAGTGCAGTGGCAAACTTGAAACATGGATGGTCTTGTTTAATGGAACGATACGTTGATAAAATTGCTTGCACAGTCATAATCATTCCATCAAAGCACGGAGGTTTCGATATTTTGTTGGGGGAAGTACTCCACTTCGAACACCATTCAATAAAAAGATATTAATAATTCTTTCAGCCATTGAATTAATATCTGATAATGGACCCTTTTCTCCTTTCCAATTATTTAAATGGTACACATTCATAACATCTATTACTTTATTCATTTTGCAAACAAAATCTGCAGATGTTTTCCATGAAGAACTTTTTAATACATCACTTTGGCCTGCTGTTGATATTGCTGCAGCAAATCTTGCACTTAACATTTGAAATGCTCTTTTAACATTCATGGCTTGAAAATTGTTTGGGTAAAAGTGCGCGTACGTAATGTGACCCAATAAATTCGAAGTATTCAACTTCTTATCAAATTGCCATGTTGCAAATAGGTCATAAAAAGACATAATGATTTCGCCATTTACATAAATATATTTGTGCGATCTTAACTGGCTAATCAACCGCTTGATAAGATGTGGCCAATCAAAAGAAGTAAAATAAGTTTCATTGTTCAATGAAAAATACGGTTCTTGTGGAGAAATTTTCCAATTACTAAAAGCTTTTCTATTTGCTCCACCTTGGTCACATGTAATTAATTGTATATTTGCCCCTACATTTTTTAACTTTTCCAGACATATCTCGGTGAGTTGAGTAATCTCTTTATGTGTTGAATTTCTTCCGGTCAAAAAGTATGCTACTATTTGCCGCCAAGGATTTTCCGCATTAATGCTATCAAGGCAAAATAGTAAAATTTGTTCCGCTGGTTCATTGCGTCGTCCTAGGGGTCCGAGATCTATTAAACCTTCAATGATGTCATATTTTCGGCTATATTCTTCAAATTTTTTTATTGACATCTCATCAAATTTTAAACAACAAACTCTCTGAACAGGTGGTAGTTTGGACAAATTTTCTTCAATTTTATGAAATATTTCCTCAAAAACCTGGTCGTATCTCTGTTTCAGATATCCAATTTCTGATAGAAAATTCTGATGGGAGGTTTAATCCAGCCTTTTTCAGCCGTGAATATCCACTTGCGGAATAGTAAAACATTTGTTTCGCTAAATCTTTTTCTTCTTTTGTATATTCTTTAGTCCCCTTATGTAGTTGAAGTTTTATCATAGTTTTCGCAACTGGTTTTAGACATTTTTTTCCATTTAAAAATTGGTTTACATTATGTTTGCAAATGTCCTTCTTTTTTCGAGCTTCAATATTGCGACGTTTCAACATTGCAGTTATATTTTTTTGTTGTCTCGTCTTTTGCATTAGAAGCTTTTTTAATTTGAAATTTTCTTTTTTTAATTTTTCCATTTCACATAATTCGTCTTCATTATATATTTTTTTAGGAAACACGCCTTTTTTTCGGTTTTTCTATTCGCTTTTTCGGCATATTTGCTTCCATTTCTTCCTGTGAGTAATTACTCCAAAAAAGTGGAGGTGGATTTTTATTATTAAACCACTCATCGTCTGCGATGTCATCTCCGAAATTGTAGAAAAGTTTTTTTCCGGAAGGGTAACATCTCTTAGGTGTTGCATTGCTTATTGTGGCTACTTCGCAATTTGTGCTGTTTTTCTTGGCCTCTGCAATGTCTACTTGAAAATCATTATGATTTTCGACTTCCATTGGAATACGATCTTGATTATCTAATTGTGAGTCAACATTATCTTGTACAATATTTTCCATTGTTTTGTTTTCTTCTGTAATTTTTTCAGCGTTATCGTTGATAAAATGTGAAATTTCAATATCCTTTGGGCTCCATGGTATGGGATTTCTTCTAAAATGTAATTTTGTAAGGTTCTTGAAGTCTTCTTTATTAAAATGGTCTGCACAAGAGCCTGCCTTCTGTATTGATGCCGCGGACCACTTGAATAACTTTTCATTACCTGTTTAAACATAAATCTATAGTTTATACACTGAAAAATATATCACGCATTTTAATTACACCAAGTAGCAAACAAATATAAGTAAAAATGTCTTTTGAAAATTTGGAAAGCATTTTTAAAAATATTAACAAGAAGAATGTCAAACGTGTCCCTCACCGATTCAAACGGCAATTTTTTTATGTGTAGTTCTCAATAAATAACAGCTCATATTAAAGCGAGAGCGTACACTTCTCAAGCATTCGTCGAAAAAAATGCTAAAGTTTTTCTAGCGAATCTTAACACGTTGCAATGAATAATTATCGAAGCGAGCGAGTGGCTCTGCTGGTAGAGCTCTTATCTTGTAAACGCGAGATCGCGGGATCGAATCTCATTGTGTATGACAATTTTTTTTCTCTTATTTTTTATCATTTTTTCGTTTTTTTTTTGTTTCCAGCAACATTTTACCATTATTAAATAAATATTACGTGAGTTTTCTTAATAATATTTAATTTTTAACATTTTATTTTATTTTACTATTTTAAAGAAAATTCGTCGACGAAAAGTGATTTCACATCAGTGTCGACAAATTTCCTTTAAAATATATAATAAAATAAAATAAAATGTTAAAAATTAAATATAATTAATAAAACTCGCGTAATATTTATTTATTAATGCTAAAATGTTGCTGGAAACAAAAAAAAAAGAACAAATGATAAAAAATAAGAGAAAAAAAATCGTCACACAACGAGATTCGATCCTGCAATCTCGCGCTTACAAGATAAGAGCTCTACCGGCAGAGCCACGCGCTCGCTTCGATAATCATTCTTCGCAACGTCTTAAGACTCGCTAGAAAAACTGTAGCATTTTTTTTTTACGAATGGTTGAGAAGTGTGCGCTCTCGCTTTAACATGAGCTATTATTTATCGAGAACTATACATAAAGAAATTGCCGTTCGAATCGGTGAGGAGCACATCGGACACATAGTGTTAGTCATTTTTATTTATTAAAAAAAATGTAAATTTTGACATTGGAAAAAATGCTTTTAAGATATTTAAAAAATAATTTTTTATATTTAAAAGATTTGTTTCACATTTTAAACTTCCATGATTTTTTTAAATAAAAGTGTTTTATTTTTTTTTAAAGGTGTTTTTAATATTTAATAATTTAATACATATGATATTTTATTACAAACATGCGCGTGCGCGTATGTGTGTGTATGTGTGTGTGTGTGATAAAATCTAATATATATTAAATCATTAAATATTAAAAATATATTTTTTAAACATGCAATTTTTTTTATTAAAAAGAATATAAGTTTCAAATGTGATTTAAATATTTTTAAATATTTTGCATTATATATTTATTATTTTATTATATAGTCAGATACTAGAAGCTGAGTGGCGAGTCGCCGTCGCACAATCGCGTTAGGACAAGGAAAAATTTTACTTGCAATTTATATGTATGCAGCTCGCACTTGTGTAAAATTTTTCCTTTTCCTCCGCTCGTCCTACTATACAATTAAAGTCCAGCTTTTGACATTACTGCTACACAGTGTACTTCAAAAAATTTTAATTAAATTTTATTTAAAAAATTACTAAAAATTTGTAAAACAGCCGTTTTTCACGACATTTAGCTTTTGTTATCATCAAATATTTTATATATTTTCAAGAATTTTGTATTTTTACTTACCGCAGTTTCTATCCAAATGTCAAATCTTTCATCAGTCTTCCGTGGAAAACGAAACAATTTACAGTTTTCTGACTTGACGTTATTACAGTTTTTGTATGCACATCTGTCAAATATCGAAATGTTCTTTACGTTATTGTTTTCCATTTTGATGATCCACGAAAAGCACCTGCAACAATAAAAAACAAACCGACGACCGCAAACGGAAAACACCGAGAAAGCACGCTATCTCCGCGAATTTCCGCGAATCTCGTGATTTTATCGAAACTACAATTTCGTTAAAACAGTTGTAGTTTCTTAAAATCACTGCACACACACACACATATACACACACACACGTCACACTATTCACAACAATATCTTTCAATAACTACGATAAAAAATCATAAGATATTGAAAAGCGCAAGAAAGCTCAGAATATGTTCTGTGAGACACCGCCGAAGTAGTCACTCGAGAACGCTAAAGGCTTGTGAGCTCGCCGCGACAAGCAAAAACAATTGCATATCTATTTCATTGCGTTCATCTGTTTAAGCGCTTTAATTCTTCCGACGTTTGGCTCTTTAAATTTTAAAGATCCTATTTTTTAAAAGATTCTGTTTTAAAGATTCTTTCAAACAAACAAAGTTTGAAAACACGAGTTATTTAATTTTTATAACTTTGTAATCATTGATAATTTCATAAATTTTCTTTTTGAAAATTATTAATTTTCTATTGCCGATTTGTTTATTTTTTCGTTTATTTGCTCACAGAAATTATTCCATTGCATTTTTGCTTGCGGTTTTCAGTATACGATTTTTTATCGTAGTTTATTAAAAAATATTATTGTAAATTTTAACTTGTGCAGTGATCCAAATAATGTACAATTTCTACGAAAATGTAAATTTTTCGAACAAATCACGAGGTTCATGGAAATTTGCGGAAATTGCGTGCTTTCTCGGCATTTTCGTCCACGGCAGGTAGTTTGCTTTCGATTGTTGCTGGTGTTTTTCTTGAATAAAAATAAATAACGATAATGTAAAGAACATTACGATATTTGACAAATGTGCATATAGAAACTGTAATAATGTCAAATCAGAAAACTAAATTGTTTTATTTTTTTATAGAAGACTGGTAAAATATGTGACATTTGAGAAACTTCGATAAATAAAAATACAAAATTCTTGAAAATGTCAAAACTATTTTATGAATAAATAAGTTGAATTTTGTGAAAAATAAAGAAATGGTTGTTTTAAAAATGTTAAATAATTTTTTTTAATGAAATTTAATTAAAAATTTTTAAAGTACACCGTGTTAAGTAATAAAATAAAAAATATGTAATGTGTAAAATATTTAAAAAGATTTATTTCACATTTAAAACTCATAATTTTTTTTTATGTTTAAAAATGTAATTTTAATATTTAATATTTAATAATTTAATATATGTAATATTTTATATCTCTCTCACACATGAGCGGATGCGTATCTGTGTGATAAAATCTCATATGTATGAAATTATTATATATTAAAAATATATTTTTTAATATAAAACATGTCTTTTTATTGAAAAAAACATGTTTTAAATGTAAAATAAATTTTTTAAAGATAAAAAATAATTATTTGTATAACGCATTTATATACATGTAAAAAACATTTTTTAAATGTTAAAATTTACGTCTTTTTTCAATAAATAAAAAGTGATTTAACTCACTAATTTAATGTTTTTAAAAATGTTTTCCAAACTTTTTCAAAAACATTTTTAAAAGTATTTGTTTATCTTTGGTGTTATTGGAAAGCATGTCGTTTTTTCGGTAGACTGTAGATTAATGTATAAACAAATAATGAAAATTTACTTTATTAAGTAGTTTCCGGCATTACTTCAGAAGGCAGGATTATGTGCAGGCCACATTTAAAAAAAAAAGAAGATTTACAAAGTTGCATATTAGAAGAAACTCTCATGCCATACATCCCAAAAGATACTAGAATTTCTTACTTTGTCGAAGATAATGTCGAAAATATTGCAAAAATATAAAAAAAAGTTAGTAAAAAAATTGTGCAGAAAATGTTAAATCACTCAGATGATCAAAATTACTCCAATGAAAGTCGATATTCATATATATATCAATTTTCAAGTATAGACATTGCAGAGGCCACCAAGAACAATAAATAAAAAAGTGTAAAATTTATAGTGAGTCAAAAGCCACTATAATTGTAATTTTACACAACTTTTTTATTATATATATACATATATATATATATATATATATGTAGGATTTTGAGTTGTTACCGACAAATATTAATTTATTGATAGGACCAATCGAGACACTCGGGTTAATATATATATAAATAAATGACTTTATTATATAAGATTAAGATGTACTATACAAAAGTTTCACGAGACATGTCGTCGGGCAAATCGATATCGACTCACTGTCGCTCGCTTTGATTTCGTACATTTCGCACACTCTCCCACGCGCTCTCACATCCTTGCACATGCACATATTTTCGCGTATCACGCATTCACCTCGCACGCGCACGCATACAGCCCGTGAAGACGTGTCTGTTATTTTTCGCATTCTACATATATATATATATGTGTGTGTGTGTGTGTGTGTGTGTGTGGGGAGGGGGAGGGGTTGTGGGTGTATTTGATATGGCATAGTATTAAAAAAGTGTCGCATTTTCTCAGCGCCATTCGATAGAGAATGAAAATCTATAAGGAATAATATCTAATTTTTCGATGCGATGAATAATTTCGTCACAATTTATTATTGTAATTAGTCAATCAGCGCGGAGATATGTGATGCAATCAGCGACAAATAATTATAAGCATTCAAAGCATTTCCAAATTTTTAATAATGGAGAGCCATACTCTTCATCGCTGATTTTATTTTGTAGCTGTGCGCTGATTGACCGATTACAATAATAAATAGAGGCGAAACTATTCATCGCATTGAAAAATATAGTATTAAACACTTTTTCTTATATTATCGTTTTCTATCGAATGGTGCTGAGCAAATGCGACACTTTTTTAATAACATCTTGTATATATGTATATATATATATATATATATATATATATATATATATATATTATATATATAATAATCCATACCTATAACATATTATTTGCGAAAACTTTAATTATTATATCTTCAATATTTTATATGCACACTCTAGCTTTAAAAAGCATAAGATTTTATATTAATAATAATTCTAAGGATAGGAAATAAGAATTGTAAGAATATTCAGTAGAGAATATTTTATTCAATGCTAAGCATTATAAGGGTCTTAGACTGTGCACGGAGATGCAAGTCCGCCGTCGATCGATAATCTTATCCGCCCGCCCGATAAGATAACTGAGGAATGCAGGCAGTCGTCATCCCGAAGACCAAGGAAGATGATGAAACGCGAAGTCGCTCAACGGATGAGGCAACGCTATGGCTATCCTTCTCTTGCATCAGGGAACCCCCGAGTGACGTCGAGCTCCCTACCAACGGGCTCCCACTTGCCGTAGTCCCGCCCACGGCCATCCCACCGGCACCGAAGACCGAAGCTAAAGCCTAGGGCCCTATCCCACCAAGCAGAGGAAGGCGCTCCCACTGTAGCATCTCCCCACCAACATCCGAAGACCGGAGGAGCTCAGTGAGAGCCGAACATCCGTCATTACTTTTTCGAACGTCGAACAGTTGACACATCTTACGTCGAACAGTTCGAAGCTCTGTATCCGTATACTAATAAGACATAAAGTAATCCGGCGTCCGCGTCGTCAAACTCTCGCATAGTCTTTAAGACTTTCTATACAAACTCTTACATTGTACCACCAGTATATCAGGCGTTAGTCTAACGACCTGTAAAAATAAATATTCAATTATTTAATAACTAGTGTTACTTATTTTACTGCATAGTACCAACTACTACTACCATTACCATAAGCGCATACGTATTATTCCCGGAGAATCATAATCGAGGAGTATCCAGCATATTAATCTTTATTTAAACATATATAACCATTTAATGGTAAGTGAAAATATTATTCCTACATAATTACTGACAGGTTATTAGTCTTATGGACCCCGGTAGACCCGGTGAATTGCAGGGTGACCGAAAAAGAATAAAATATTATATCTATAAAAGAGAATAAATACTAAGAATAATTAACACACTATATTCCTACCTCAATACAGATCTTAGATCTTTTTACTATTATTATTATTATTATGTTCACGCTCTCTTAAGTCACTTAAAGATAGTAATTTGTTTCCAAAATACTTATCTTTTCTTTTTTCTTTTTTTTATTAACTTCGAACACTGGGACGTGACACATATCACATCATTGAAATTGAGGAACAACGCTTCTCGGCTCACAGAGATAAGATCGCTTTGTACGCAAGTTTCCTTCGTTCGGAACGACTTAGTTACGTGCCTGTAAGTGAGATTTGCCGAAAATTTTCATAACACATCAAGGAAATTGAGGAACAACGCTTCTCGGCGCACAGAGCTAAGATCGCTATCTACGCAAGTTTCCTTCGTTCGGAACGACTTAGTTACGTGCCTGTAAGTGAGATTTGCCGAAAATTTTCATAACACATCAAGGAAATAGAGGAACAACGCTTCTCGGCTCACAGAGCTAAGATCGCTATGCACGCAAGTTTTCTTCGTTCGGAACGACTTAGTTACGTGCCTGTAAGTGAGATTTGCCGAAAATTTTCATAACACATCAAGGAAATTGAGGAACAACGCTTCTCGGCTCACAAGGCTAAGATGGAAGTGTACGCAAATTTCCTTCGTTCGGGAACGACTTAGTTACGTGCCTGTAAGTGAGATATACCGAAAGTTTTCATAACACATCAAGAAAATTGAGGAACAACGCTTCTCGGCTTACAAAGCTAAGATGGAAGTGTACGTAAGTTTCCTTCGTTCGGAACGACTTAGTTACGTGCCTGTAAGCGAGATTTGCCGAAAATTTTCATAACACATCAAGGAAATAGAGGAACAACGCTTCTCGGCACACAGAGCTAAGATCGCTATGTACGCAAGTTTCCTTCGTTCGGAACGACTTAGTTACGTACCTGTAAGTGAGATATACCGAAAGATTTTATAACACATCAAGAAAATTGAGGAACAACGCTTCTCGGCTTACAAAGCTAAGATGGAAGTGTACGCAAGTTTCCTTCGTTCGGAACGACTTAGTTACGTGCCTGTAAGCGAGATTTGCCGAAAATTTTCATAACACATCAAGGAAATAGAGGAACAACGCTTCTCGGCACACAGAGCTAAGATCGCTATGTACGCAAGTTTCCTTCGTTCGGAACGAATTAGTTACGTACCTGTAAGTGAGATATACCGAAAGTTTTCATAACACATCAAGGAAATTGAGGAACAACGCTTCTCGGCACACAGAGCTAAGATCGCTATGTACGCAAGTTTCCTTCGTTCGGAAAGACTTAGTTACGTGCCTGTAAGCGAGATTTGCCGAAAATTTTCATAACACATCAAGGAAATTGAGGAACAACGCTTCTCGGCACACAGAGCTAAGATCGCTATGTACGCAAGTTTCCTTCGTTCGGAACGACTTAGTTACGTACCTGCAAGTGAGATATACCGAAAGTTTTCATAACACATCAAGGAAATTGAGGAACAACGCTTCTCGGCTCACAGAGCTAAGATCGCTATGTACGCAAGTTTCCTTCGTTCGGAACGACTTAGTTACGTGCCTGTAAGTGAGATTTGCCGAAAATTTTCATAACACATCAAGGAAATTGAGGAACAACGCTTCTTGGCTCACAAAGCTAAGATGGAAGTGTACGCAAGTTTCCTTCGTTCGGAACGACTTAGTTACGTGCCTGTAAGTGAGATTTGCCGAAAATTTTCATAACACATCAAGGAAATTGAGGAACAACCCTTCTCGGCACACAGAGATAAGATCGCAATGTACGCAAGTTTCCTTCGTTCGGAACGACTTAGTTACGTACCTGTGTGGTAGCGTTATAGTTAAATCACTAGACTTCACTGTTTAGTAATAAAATATTTAATTCACGAGAGAGATGTGTACAGATTGATGGTCAATGAACGAACGAATGAATGTTACATAATTTGTCGTATGTTTAATATGTTGTTATGTAAAGTGTTAAATCAATAAATGAAATGTGTGAAAATGGTTACAAATATATTTCATGAAGTTGGTAACAAAAATGATTTTGAAATCAGCCGCAGGAACGCCACAGTACTCCCCTCCCAGCGACGTACTACGTTGCGAATCTAACTTTCTTCCTTGGACCAGAATATGTTCTGAGTTGTTTTCCAAGTAAGGTTGACTGAGGTGAATTGGAAGAAGAAGGAGAAGGAGACGTCATGATAATCACATCATCGCTGGTTTCTTTCGGTAGGAAGGCTGGTTTAAGACGTTCTGTGGTGATATTGACAATTTTTCCTGCAACATCGATTGCAAATAGATTATCATTAATTCTATTAACAATACGAAAAGGGCCAGAATAAGGAGGTTGAAGAGATTTCCTAACTGCATCTTCACGAATCCAAATATGAGTGCAATCATTTAAATTTTTATGAAAGAAAGGTGTTTTTTTGTGATGATGTGCAGTAGGTCTTGATTTGATCTCTCTCATATGTATTCTATGTTTTTCGATGAAAATTTCAGGGTCAGATGGAAGATCCTCTTCAATGAAAAATTCTCCCGGAATTCTTAATGTAGATCCATAAAGCATTTCCGCAGGAGATGCATTCAAATCTTCTTTAAAGCAAGTACGAAGTCCAAGTAAAACTGTTGGCAAAATTTCAATCTAGTTTTCATTTGCGTGACACATAATAGCACTCTTCAATGTACGGTGCCATCGTTCCAGAATACCATTAGAAGCCGGATGATAAGCTGAGGTTCTAATACGCTCGCAACCAATTAGGTTGGTGAGAGCCTTAAATAATGCAGCTTCAAATTGAGGACCTTGGTCGGTTGTGATCGTCTGCGGGAGCACCATACCTCGCAACCCAGTGCGTATAAAAAGCTGTAGAAACAGTATCAGCCGAAATTTCAGTAAGAGGGATTGCTTCCGGCCATCTAGAAAATCTGTCAATCATGGTTAAACAATAACGAAAATTTTGACAAATAGGAAGAGGTCCAATCAAATCTAGATGAATGTGCTGAAAACGCTGATCTGGAATAGCAATCTTTTGAGGAAGATTCTTGGTATGCTTTTGGATCTTGGCACGTTGACAAGGCAGACACAATCGAGCCCATTCTTTTATATCTTTCTTCATAGTTGGCCAAATAAATTTTTGTTGTATTAGTTTTAGGTAGAACGACCACTTGGATGAGATAAACCATGAACAACATCAAAAATTTTCCTACGAAGCTGTTGAGGTACATAAGGACGGATATTAACAGTAGAGCAGTCACAGAAAATAGGCGTAGTCGAGCCAGTAAGTACAAGTTTTTGAAGCTTGAGGGAAGAATTAGTGAGTGTTTTCAATTCTTCATCTTCTTTTTGTAATTCTGCTAACTCTTCCAGAGAAACTATGATAGGCATCGAAACGGATTCAATTCTAGAGAGTGAATCTGCAACCACATTTTGTTTACCAGATATATGCTCGATGTTTGTTGAAAATTGAGCAATGAAATCAAGATGTCGGATCTGTCTGGGTGAAGCTTTATCCAATTTTTGTTGAAAAGCATAAATTAAAGGTTTATGATCTGTCCGAATAAGAATCTGACGTCCTTCAAGTATGTACCTGAAATGCTTGATGGCTAAATAAATACCAAGAAGTTCACGATCGTAAGTACTATAATTACGTTGAGTGTCGTCCAGTTTCTTTGAGAAAAATGCAATTGGTTTGTTAATCCCATAAATTATTTGTTCTAAAGATGCACCTACAGCAAAATCCGATGCGTCACAAGTGAGGATAAGAGGTACAGTTGAAGCCGGATGCGCTAAAGTTGTGACTCGTAAGAGTTCCTCTTTGCAATTTTTGAAAGCTTCTTCAGCTTCAAAAGTCCAAGTGACTAACCTTTTATCCCTTTTCCTGCTATCCTTAAGATAATCCGTAAGAACTGCCTGATGTGATGCAGCATTTTTCAGACAACGACGGTAAAAGTTGATAATACCTATAAATCTTCTTAACTCATGAATTGTTTTAGGTTTTTTATAATCAATAATGGCTTTAACCTTTTCAGATGTCGGTTTAATTCCTTGCTTGGAAACTAAATATCCAAGGAAAGAAATTTCATCCTTACCAAAAAGACATTTGGACAAATTAATCGTCATGCCGAATTGTTTAAGCCGAGAAAACACAGTATGAAGATGTTTGGCATGTTCTTTCTCATTAACAGAAGCAATTAAGATATCATCAAGATAACAAACACAAAAATCAAGTCCAGATAATATGATATTCATAAGACGTTGAAAAGTCTGAGCAGCATTACGCAAACCAAAAGGCATTACAAGAAATTCAAAAAGGCCGAATGGAGTAGTAACAGCTGTTTTTGGTATGTCCTCTTTTGCAACTGGCACTTGGTAATAGGCTTTAACTAAGTCAATCTTAGAAAATATATTTTTACCGTGTAAACCAGCAGTGAAATCTTGAATGTGAGGAAGCGGGTATCGATCTGGAACAGTAGCTGCATTTAAAGCTCGATAGTCGCCGCAAAGTCTCCATGAGTTTGGTCCGTTTTTAGGAACCATGTGAAGTGGAGCTGCCCAGGTGCTGCTTGACGGTCTACAAATTCCTTGTTCCACCATAAAATTAAATTCGTCTCTTGCAAATTTTAATTTTTCCGGTGACAACCTGCGAGGAGTTGAAGCAATTGGTGGTCCTTTCGTAATAATATGATGCTCAATTTGATGAATCTTGTTTGTTGATATAGGAGCAAAATGAGTTAATTCAGCAAGGACCTTATGGAAAAGTGAGTCAGGAAATGTAGTGCAAATTGACAAGTGATTAACTTTAGATAGTTTTCCTTTAAATGAAAGACCGGTAACACTATCTAGAAGTTTTTTTTTTAATGTCAACTAAAATTCCATAATAACTCAAAAAATCTGCGCCCAATATAGGTCTCTGAATATCCGCAATGCAAAATTTCCATTTAAAAATTTTTCGTAATCCAAGATTTACAGTTAACATTTTTATACCGTAAGTATTAATCTTGGTTCCATTAGCTGCATAAAGCTTGAAAGAAGCAACTTGAGCTTTTGAAACAAATCTTTTTGGAATCAAAGAAATATCAGCTCCTGTATCAACAAGAAAATTAAGTCCTGAAGTTTTATCAGAAATAATGAGGCGATTGTTAGGTGAACCGTTGTCAGCCGCCTCACAACTCAACGGTGAAACTAGTTTTCCTGCCTTTCGACCAAAGATTTTGACATATCACAAGGTATTGTACATTTAAAAGCTTTAGCACCAAATTTCTTGTGATAAAAACAAATTTTTTGGTTATCTTTATCAGATTTACTCCATCTGCTGCGTACACGTCTAACTTCTAGAGCTGCGATTCTTCGCTCGAGATCAACAAAATTCGAAGTGTCTTTTCCTGCCGAGGAAGCTATTATTGCTACATGTAGGTTAGTTTCTCGGTCCAAAATTTTATCAGCTAGTTCAGCAAGCTTAACTAAAGGACAATCGTCCACAACCGTTAAAGTAGCTTGAACTTGCGAAGGTAATTTTTGCAACCAAATTGAATGTAATACATTTTCCGAAATCGCTCCTCCCGCTAACTGTTTAATTTCGCGTAGCAAATCCGACGGTTTCTTGTCATTCAGCTCAACACCAGCTAACAATTGACGAAGACGTTTTTCCTCCGAATCAGTAAACCGATTAATCAAAACGTTTTTAGCATGAAGATATTTATCTTTTTCAGGAGGATTTTCAATCAAATCAGCAATAGCCAACAAAAACCAAGAATTCGCTTTCTAATTGAGCAAACCACAATTTAGGCTGCTTATGCCAAAAATTCGGCAATTTAACAAGGCGAAATACGTTAGAATAGATCTCGTTTGGCTGACCTTGTTGATGAGATCGCTCATTACTGGCAAGAGTTTGTGTCGGATTCGTCAAACGTTCATGATGTTCTCCAGCCGATGGAACTGATGCTGACGCTGTAGGATTCGAAGTCGAAGATTCGTCCAAAGGCATCGTCAAACTCTGTCAATACTCTGCGTTGTGAATTTCAGAAGTCTAGTAGTTCGCTGTCCTTGGAAATACGATGACTCAAAAATCTCGTCGACTCGAAGAACACAAGCCACAAACCACACAAGAATCACAGCGGAACTCGAAACTCGATGGCTCACTAAATTCGCGGATCACTGATTCAAATTCGCCACGCTTGAACGTGAATTCTCAAAAGCCCGTGATCACGTCGAGGTCACCAGTTGTGGTAGCGTTATAGTTAAATCACTAGACTTCACTGTTTAGTAATAAAATATTTAATTCACGAGAGAGATGTGTACAGATTGATGGTCAATGAACGAACGAATGAATGTTACATAATTTGTCGTATGTTTAATATGTTGTTATGTAAAGTGTTAAATCAATAAATGAAATGTGTGAAAATGGTTACAAATATATTTCATGAAGTTGGTAACAAAAATGATTTTGAAATCAGCCGCAGGAACGCCACACCTGTAAGTGAGATATACCGAAAGTTTTCATAACACATCAAAAAAATTGAGGAACAACGCTTCTCGGCTTACAAAGCTAAGATGGAAGTGTACGCAAGTTTCCTTCGTTCGGAACGACTTAGTTACGTGCCTGTAAGCGAGATTTGCCGAAAATTTTCATAACACATCAAGGAAATAGAGGAACAACGCTTCTCGGCACACAGAGCTAAGATCGCTATGTACGCAAGTTTCCTTTGTTCGGAACGACTTAGTTACGTACCAGTAAGTGAGATATACCGAAAGTTTTCATAACACATCAAGGAAATTGAGGAACAACGCTTCTCGGCACACACAGCTAAGATCGCTATGTACGCAAGTTTCCATCGTTCGGAACGACTTAGTTACGTGCCTTTAAGCGAGATTTGCCGAAAATTTTCTTAACACATCAAGGAAATAGAGGAACAACGCTTCTCGGCACACAGAGCTAAGATCGCTATGTACGCAAGTTTCCTTTGTTCGGAACGACTTAGTTACGTACCTGTAAGTGAGATATACCGAAAGTTTTCATAACACATCAAGGAAATTGAGGAACAACGCTTCTCGGCACACAAAGCTAAGATCGCTATGTACGCAAGTTTCCTTCGTTCGGAACGACTTAGTTACGTACCAGTAAGTGAGATATACCGAAAGAGCTAAGAACGCTATGTACGCAAGTTTCCTTCATTCGGAACGAATTAGTTACGTACCTGTAAGTTGATATTACCCCCCCCCCCCCCCCTCCCGAAAGCTTTCATAAACACATCAAGCAAAATTGAGCGAACAAACGCTTCTCGGACACACAAAGCCTAAGATGGCTAGTGGTTCGCATGTTTTCCTTCCGTTCGGAACGACTTAGTTACGTACATGTAAATGAGATTTGCCGAAAGTTTTCAGACACGTCGATCGACGGAAAATTGAGGAACAACGACTTCTCGGGCGCACAGAGCTAAGTATCGGCTATTGGACGCAACTTTCCTCAGTTCGAAACGACTTGGGTTACGTTTCCTGTAAGCGAGATTTGCCGAAAAATTTTCAGAAAACCAAAAAAAAAAAAAATCTAGGAAATGGAGGAAAAAAATGTCTTTCTCGACTCACAGAGGATAAAGCATCGCTAGGTACTCAAGTTTCTTCGTTAAGAATGACTTAGTACGTACCTGTAAGCGAGATAACCGAAAGTTTCATAACACATTAATGAAATTGAGGAACAACGCTTCTCGACTCACAGAGATGAGATCGCCATGTACGATAGTTTCCTTCTTTCAGAACGACTTAGATACGTGCCTGTAAGTGAGATTTTGACGAAAATTTTTAGAACCACATCAAAGAAACTTGACTAACAAAAGCTTCTCGGGCTTACAAAGATAAGATTCGCTAGTGTACTCAAGTTTCCTTCCCTTTCCGGAAACGGACTAGTTACGTACTCGGTTTAAGTCGAGATATACCGAAAATTACATTAGGACATCAAGGAAAATGGAGGAACAACGCTTCTCGACACACAGAGATAAGATCGCTAGTGTACGCAAAGTTTTCATAGTCGGGAACGACTTCGTTTACCGTTTGCATGTAAGCGAGATTTGACAAAAATTTTCATATCACATCAAGAAAATGAGGTACAAAAACTTCCTCGGCTTACAAAGTTAAGATGGAAGTATACGCAAGTTTCGTTTGTTCGGAAGGACTTAGTTACCTACCTGTATGTGAGATTATACCGAAAGTTTACATAACACATCAAGAAAATTGAGGAACAACGCTTCTCGGCTTACAAAGCTAAGATGGAAGTGTACGCAAGTTTCCTTCGTTTGGAACGACTTAGTTACGTGCCTGTAAGCGAGATTTGCCGAAAATATTCATAAATCATCAAGGAAACAGAGGAACATCGCATCTCGGCACACAGAGCTAAAGATCGCTAGGTAAGCAGTTTCCTTCGGTAAGGAAACATCGAGTCCTAGTTAAGTAATTTGGAAGTGAGACTCGCGACAGATTTCATAACCATCAAGGAAATGAGAAACAAAGGATTCTCGGACACAGAGCTAAGATCGCTACGTACGCAAGTTTCCATCGTTCGGAACGACTTAGTACGTGCTGTAAGAGATTTGCCCAAAAATTGGTCATAACACATCAAGAAAATTCGAGGAACAACGCTTCTCGGCTCACAGAGATAAGATCGCTATGTACGCAAGTTTCCTTCGTTCGGAACGACTTAGTTACGTGCCTGTAAGTGAGATTTGCCGAAAATTTTCATAACACATCAAGAAAATTGAGGAACAACGCTTCTCGGCTCACAGAGCTAAGATCGCTATGTACGCAAGTTTCCTTCGTTCGGAACGACTTAGTTACGTGCCTGTAAGTGAGATTTGCCGAAAATTTTTATAACACATCACACATCATGAGGAACAACGCTTCTCGGCTCACAGAGCTAAGATCGCTATGTACGCAAGTTTCCTTCGTTCGGAACGACTTAGTTACGTGCCTGTAAGTGAGATTTGCCGAAAATTTTCATAACACATCAAGGAAATTGAGGAACAACGCTTCTCGGCTCACAGAGCTAAGATCGCTATGTACGCAAGTTTCCTTCGTTCGGAACGACTTAGTTACGTACCTGTAAGTGAGATTTGCCGAAAATTTTCATAACACATCAAGGAAATTGAGGAACAACGCTTCTCGGCTCACAAGAGCTAAGATCGCTATGTACGCAAGTTTCCTTCGTTCGGAACGACTTAGTTACGTGCCTGTAAGTGAGATTTGCCGAAAATTTTCATAACACATCAAGGAAATTGAGGAACAACGCTTCTCGGCTCACAGAGCTAAGATCGCTATGTACGCAAGTTTCCTTCGTTCGGAACGACTTAGTTACGTGCCTGTAAGTGAGATTTGCCCGAAAATTTTCATAACACATCAAGGAAATGAGGAACAACGCTTCTCGGCTCACAGAGCTAAGATCGCTATGTACGCAAGTTTCCTTCCTTCGGACCGACTTAGTTAAGTGCATGTAAGTGAGATTTGCCGAAAATTTTCATAACACAACAATGAAATTGAGGAACAACGCTTCTCGGCACACAAGCTAAGATGGAAGTGTACGCAAGTTTCCTTCGTTCGGAACGACTTAGTTACGTGCCTGTAAGTGAGATTTGCCGAAAATTTTCATAACACATCAAGGAAATTGAGGAACAACGCTTCTCGGCTCACAGAGATAAGATCGCTATGTACGCAAGTTTCCTTCGTTCGGAACGACTTAGTTACGTGCCTGTAAGTGAGATTTGCCGAAAATTTTCATAACACATCAAGGAAATTGAGGAACAACGCTTCTCGGCTCACAGAGCTAAGATCGCTATGTACGCAAGTTTCCTTCGTTCGGAACGACTTAGTTACGTGCCTGTAAGTGAGATTTGCCGAAAATTTTTCATAACACATCAAGGAAATTGAGGAACAACGCTTCTCGGCTCACAGAGCTAAGATCGCTATGTACGCAAGTTTCCTTCGTTCGGAACGACTTAGTTACGTGCCTGTAAGTGAGATTTGCCGAAAATTTTCATAACACATCAAGGAAATTGAGGAACAACGCTTCTCGGCTCACAGAGCTAAGATCGCTATGTACGCAAGTTTCCTTCGTTCGGAACGACTTAGTTACGTGCCTGTAAGTGAGATTTGCCGAAAATTTTCATAACACATCAAGGAAATTGAGGAACAACGCTTCTCGGCACACAGAGCTAAGATCGCTATGTACGCAAGTTTCCTTCGTTCGGAACGACTTAGTTACGTGCCTGTAAGTGAGATTTGCCGAAAATTTTCATAACACATCAAGGAAATTGAGGAACAACGCTTCTCGGCACACAGAGCTAAGATCGCTATGTACGCAAGTTTCCTTCGTTCGGAACGACTTAGTTACGTGCCTGTAAGTGAGATTTGCCGAAAATTTTCATAACACATCAAGGAAATTGAGGAACAACGCTTCTCGGCTCACAGAGCTAAGATCGCTATGTACGCAAGTTTCCTTCGTTCGGAACGACTTAGTTACGTGCCTGTAAGTGAGATTTGCCGAAAATTTTCATAACACATCAAGGAAATTGAGGAACAACGCTTCTCGGCTCACAGAGCTAAGATCGCTATGTACGCAAGTTTCCTTCGTTCGGAACGACTTAGTTACGTGCCTGTAAGTGAGATTTGCCGAAAATTTTCATAACACATCAAGGAAATTGAGGAACAACGCTTCTCGGCTCACAGAGCTAAGATCGCTATGTACGCAAGTTTCCTTCGTTCGGAACGACTTAGTTACGTGCCTGTAAGTGAGATTTGCCGAAAATTTTTTCATAACACATCAAGGAAATTGAGGAACAACGCTTCTCGGCTCACAGAGCTAAGATCGCTATGTACGCAAGTTTCCTTCGTTCGGAACGACTTAGTTACGTGTGCCTGTAAGTGAGATTTGCCGAAAATTTTCATAACACATCAAGGAAATTGAGGAACAACGCTTCTCGGCTCACAGAGCTAAGATCGCTATGTACGCAAGTTTCCTTCGTTCGGAACGACTTAGTTACGTGCCTGTAAGTGAGATTTGCCGAAAATTTTCATAACACATCAAGGAAATTGAGGAACAACGCTTCTCGGCACACAGAGCTAAGATCGCTATGTACGCAAGTTTCCTTCGTTCGGAACGACTTAGTTACGTGCCTGTAAGTGAGATTTGCCGAAAATTTTCATAACACATCAAGGAAATTGAGGAACAACGCTTCTCGGCTCACACAGAGCTAAGATCGCTATGTACGCAAGTTTCCTTCGTTCGGAACGACTTAGTTACGTGCCTGTAAGTGAGATTTGCCGAAAATTTTCATAACACATCAAGGAAATTGAGGAACAACGCTTCTCGGCTCACAGAGCTAAGATCGCTATGTACGCAAGTTTCCTTCCTTCGGAACGACTTAGTTACGTGCCTGTAAGCGAGATTTGCCGAAAATTTTCATAACACATCAAGGAAATTGAGGAACAACGCTTCTCGGCACACAGAGCTAAGATCGCTAAGTGTACGCAAGTTTCCTTCGTTCGGAACGACTAAGTTACGTGCCTGTAAGTGAGATTTGCCGAAAATTTTCATAACACATCAAGGAAATTGAGGAACAACGCTTCTCGGCTCACAGAGCTAAGATCGCTACGTACGCAAGTTTCCTTCGTTCGGAACGACTTAGTTACGTGCCTGTAAGTGAGATTTGCCGAAAATTTTCATAACACATCAAGGAAATTGAGGAACAACGCTTCTCGGCTCACAGAGCTAAGATCGCTATGTACGCAAGTTTCCTTCGTTCGGAACGACTTAGTTACGTGCCTGTAAGTGAGATTTGCCGAAAATTTTCATAACACATCAAGGAAATTGAGGAACAACGCTTCTCGGCTCACAGAGCTAAGATCGCTATGTACGCAAGTTTCCTTCGTTCGGAACGACTTAGTTACGTGCCTGTAAGTGAGATTTGCCGAAAATTTTCATAACACATCAAGGAAATGAGGAACAACGCTTCTCGGCTCACAGAGCTAAGATCGCTATGTACGCAAGTTTCCTTCGTTCGGAACGACTTAGTTACGTGCCTGTAAGTGAGATTTGCCGAAAATTTTCATAACACATCAAGGAAATTGAGGAACAACGCTTCTCGGCTCACAGAGAGCTAAGATCGCTATGTACGCAAGTTTCCTTCGTTCGGAACGACTTAGTTACGTGCCTGTAAGTGAGATTTTCCGAAAATTTCATAACACATCAAGGAAATTGAGGAACAACGCTTCTCGGCTCACAGAGATAAGATCGCTATGTACGCAAGTTTCCTTCGTTCGGAACGACTTAGTTAAGTGCCTGTAAGTGAGATTTGCCGAAAATTTTCATAACACATCAAGGAAATTGAGGAACAACGCTTCTCGGCTCACAGAGCTAAGATCGCTATGTACGCAAGTTTCCTTCGTTCGGAACGACTTAGTTACGTGCCTGTATGTGAGATTTGCCGAAAATTTTCATAACACATCAAGAAATTGAGGAACACAACGCTTCTCGGCTCACAGAGCTAAGATCGCTATGTACGCAAGTTTCCTTCGTTCGGAACGACTTAGTTACGTGCCTGTAAGTGAGATTTGCCGAAAATTTTCATAACACATCAAGGAAAAATTGAGGAACAACGCTTCTCGGCTCACAGAGCTAAGATCGCTATGTACGCAAGTTTCCTTCGTTCGGAACGACTTAGTTACGTGCCTGTAAGGGAGATTTGCCCAAAATTTTAGTAACACATCAAGGACCTTGAGGAACATCGCTTGTCGGCACACATAGATAAGATCGCTATGTACGCAAGTTACCTTTGTTCGGAACGACTTAGTTACGTGCCTGTAAGTGAGATTTGTCGAAATTATTCATAACATATCAAAGAAATTGAGGAACAACGCTTCACGGCTCACAGAGTTAAGATCGCCTTGTACGCAAGTTTCCTTCGTACGGAACGATTTAGTTACGTGCCTGTAAGTGAGATTTGCCGAAAATTTTCATAACACATCAAGGAAATTGAGGAACAACGCTTCTCGGCTCACAAGGCTAAGATGGAAGTGTACGCAAGTTTCCTTCGTTCGGAACGACTTAGTTACGTTTCCGTAAGTGAGATTTATTAAAATAGAATGGACACTTCTCGCAAGTAAGAGTAGCATTCTTCACAAACGTGCGTAGGGATGCAATCATACACAGAATGGAAAACTTGCCACTAGAGATAATTTCCTTCGGAACGCTTACTCTGTATGAATCGAAATTTAAACAGAATGAACAGCTCGCCAAGATGTACGCAAGTTCTCTCGAGATTATAGCTGTAAGGAATCGAATTATAACATAGAATGGACACGCTTCCGGTACATAAGTAAAGTCTCTCGAGACTAGTACGCTGTAGAATGCGAATTCTAACTCAGATAGAACACTTGTACATAGAGCGCAGTTCGTCGGACGATGTACTCTGTAGAGATGCAAATTAACACAGGAATGAGAAAGCTTTCGCAATAGAGATACGATTCTGTGAACTAGTAGTCTATGAGATCGAATTTACACAAAGAATTAACGCTTTTTTTTTTTTTTTTTTTTTTTTTTTTTTTTTTTTTTTTTTTTTTTTTTTTTTTTTTTTTTTTTTTTTTTTTTTTTTTTTTTTTTTTTTTTTTTTTTTTTTTTTTTTTTTTTTTTTTTTTTTTTTTTGCAGCTAAGATTGACTCTAGTAGATAATTACATCGAATGCCTTTTTTTTTTTTCTTGAAAGAATGCTTAGATTCTATGAATCTCGTGAAATTGTAAATTTTTCCGAAATTAACACTTATGGGACAACTAACTAGGTCATTTTCGATAGATGGAATCTCAAAAATAAGCTGTGAAAGTAGGCTTTCGAATTTTAAAGAATGGGCAATTTCAATAAATGAGGACAACTTTCGTCAAGATAGTCTTTACGAATTCGTCGAAGATATTGTACCAGGAAATTTGCAAATTCTAAACAAAAGAACTTCCTCAGAGAAATGTCCAGTTTTTGGAAAATTGTACCAAGAATTTGCAAAATTTCAAACAAGAATGAGGATAACGCTTCGGAACTAATTGAATCCTTGTCGCGGACTTTAATATCGAATTAAAACAATTT